>QXEO01000118.1:2228828-2369118 GCA_007115705.1 Dactylis glomerata
CCCCCCCCCCCCCGCGCAGAAAAAACGTCTAAAATAAATAAATGAAAATGATAAAAACTTCAAATTTCAAAATCCTTTGACATGCATGTACCTCACGCAACCAACTTTTATGGAAAATTTGAAAATTTGAATATTGATATTTTTTGCAAAAAAAAGTTGTTCCAAATTAAAACGGCTATAACTTTTGCATACGGACTCGAAAAAAAATGTATAATATATGAAAAATTATCTACACAAAATTTTACATCCGATTTCAAGTGCACCGGATTCTGCCTTAATGTCAAGTTGATCTATTAATTGCATAAGCCTCTCCTTTTCTTTTCTATAAACTCCGCTTTTATGTTTTGCCCATCCCTTCAGAAACCGGCGAAGGTGACGTATCTTGTTTTGCCAAATTTCAATTGGACTATTACCCTTAATATAAGCACCCCATTCAGCCTCAATTAACTCTTGAAAGCCATCCTCCCGTAACCAAGATAGCTCAAAAGAAAACTGAGACTTGTTGCCTAGGTGAGCTTGTTCACCAGAATCGACTAACAAGGGGGTATGATCCGACCCAGATCGAGTAAGGGTACGCGCAGTGACTAATGGAAATTTTTGTTCCCATTCTACACTCGCTAAAACTCGATCAAGTTTCTCATAAGTAGGCGTTTCTCGTCTATTTGCCCAGGTAAATTGTCGGCCTAAAAGAACTATTTCTCTCAGGTTTAAACTTTCTATTATAGCATTGAAAACAAACGGCCACCTAGCATTATAATTGTTATTATTTTTCTCAGCGGGGCAACGAATAATATTAAAATCTCCGCCAACGAGCATAGGCCTAGATTCGTTCTCACACATCCGTACTAGTTCGGCTAAAAACATAGGCTTCTGCACATCTTGTGCAGCCCCATAAACAGCTAGAAAAGTCCATTCAAAACCATCATGTTTTGATCGTAAATGAACTTTAACCGAAAACTCGCCAGCCTCAATATCCTTAACATTTAGAGTTTCGGCATTTATTCCCAGAAGAATTCCACCTGACCTCCCTTGTGGAGGCAGGCAGAACCAAACGAAGTCACTTCCCGCAGCTAGATTTTGTAAGAAACCCGTAGTGAAATGAGAACGTCCAGTTTCTAACTAAGCCACTAAATCTAACTTTTGCTTTCTCAGTGTCTCCTTAATAAATAAATGCTTACAAGTATCTCTCAAACCTTCACTGTTCCAAATAAGCGCTTTCATTTAGGATTTATTCTTTTTTATCTTCTTAATTCTATCGCCACTAGTAGAAAAAAGGGCTTCCGTTCGACCCCTTTAGTCCCCAAATAATTTGGTCCGCGACTAATATGAGCATTAGTCCCGGTTCAAATGAAAATGTGGGCCAGGAAGCATTAGTCCCGGTTCAAATGGAGGCTTTAGTCCCGGTTTGAGCCACCAACCGGGACTAAAGGTCCCTACCCTTTAGTCCCGGTTGGTGGTTCAAACCGGGACTAAAGCCTACCCTTTAGTCCCGGTTTGTGGCTCAAACCGGGACTAAAGGTCCGGCGCCCATTTTTCCTCTCATTCCTACCCCCCCCCCCCCCCCGCGCAGAAAAAACGTCTAAAATAAATAAATGAAAATGATAAAAACTTCAAATTTCAAAATCCTTTGACATGCATGTACCTCACGCAACCAACTTTTATGGAAAATTTGAAAATTTGAATATTGATATTTTTTGCAAAAAAAAGTTGTTCCAAATTAAAACGGCTATAACTTTTGCATACGGACTCGAAAAAAAATGTATAATATATGAAAAATTATCTACACAAAATTTTACATCCGATTTCAAGTGCACCGGATTCTGCCTTAATGTCAAGTTGATCTATTAATTGCATAAGCCTCTCCTTTTCTTTTCTATAAACTCCGCTTTTATGTTTTGCCCATCCCTTCAGAAACCGGCGAAGGTGACGTATCTTGTTTTGCCAAATTTCAATTGGACTATTACCCTTAATATAAGCACCCCATTCAGCCTCAATTAACTCTTGAAAGCCATCCTCCCGTAACCAAGATAGCTCAAAAGAAAACTGAGACTGTTGCCTAGGTGAGCTTGTTCACCAGAATCGACTAACAAGGGGGTATGATCCGACCCAGATCGAGTAAGGGTACGCGCAGTGACTAATGGAAATTTTTGTTCCCATTCTACACTCGCTAAAACTCGATCAAGTTTCTCATAAGTAGGCGTTTCTCGTCTATTTGCCCAGGTAAATTGTCGGCCTAAAAGAACTATTTCTCTCAGGTTTAAACTTTCTATTATAGCATTGAAAACAAACGGCCACCTAGCATTATAATTGTTATTATTTTTCTCAGCGGGGCAACGAATAATATTAAAATCTCCGCCAACGAGCATAGGCCTAGATTCGTTCTCACACATCCGTACTAGTTCGGCTAAAAACATAGGCTTCTGCACATCTTGTGCAGCCCCATAAACAGCTAGAAAAGTCCATTCAAAACCATCATGTTTTGATCGTAAATGAACTTTAACCGAAAACTCGCCAGCCTCAATATCCTTAACATTTAGAGTTTCGGCATTTATTCCCAGAAGAATTCCACCTGACCTCCCTTGTGGAGGCAGGCAGAACCAAACGAAGTCACTTCCCGCAGCTAGATTTTGTAAGAAACCCGTAGTGAAATGAGAACGTCCAGTTTCTAACTAAGCCACTAAATCTAACTTTTGCTTTCTCAGTGTCTCCTTAATAAATAAATGCTTACAAGTATCTCTCAAACCTTCACTGTTCCAAATAAGCGCTTTCATTTAGGATTTATTCTTTTTTATCTTCTTAATTCTATCGCCACTAGTAGAAAAAAGGGCTTCCGTTCGACCCCTTTAGTCCCCAAATAATTTGGTCCGCGACTAATATGAGCATTAGTCCCGGTTCAAATGAAAATGTGGGCCAGGAAGCATTAGTCCCGGTTCAAATGGAGGCTTTAGTCCCGGTTTGAGCCACCAACCGGGACTAAAGGTCCCTACCCTTTAGTCCCGGTTGGTGGTTCAAACCGGGACTAAAGCCTACCCTTTAGTCCCGGTTTGTGGCTCAAACCGGGACTAAAGGTCCGGCGCCCATTTTTCCTCTCATTCCTACCCCCCCCCCCCCCCCGCGCAGAAAAAACGTCTAAAATAAATAAATGAAAATGATAAAAACTTCAAATTTCAAAATCCTTTGACATGCATGTACCTCACGCAACCAACTTTTATGGAAAATTTGAAAATTTGAATATTGATATTTTTTGCAAAAAAAAGTTGTTCCAAATTAAAACGGCTATAACTTTTGCATACGGACTCGAAAAAAAATGTATAATATATGAAAAATTATCTACACAAAATTTTACATCCGATTTCAAGTGCACCGGATTCTGCCTTAATGTCAAGTTGATCTATTAATTGCATAAGCCTCTCCTTTTCTTTTCTATAAACTCCGCTTTTATGTTTTGCCCATCCCTTCAGAAACCGGCGAAGGTGACGTATCTTGTTTTGCCAAATTTCAATTGGACTATTACCCTTAATATAAGCACCCCATTCAGCCTCAATTAACTCTTGAAAGCCATCCTCCCGTAACCAAGATAGCTCAAAAGAAAACTGAGACTTGTTGCCTAGGTGAGCTTGTTCACCAGAATCGACTAACAAGGGGGTATGATCCGACCCAGATCGAGTAAGGGTACGCGCAGTGACTAATGGAAATTTTTGTTCCCATTCTACACTCGCTAAAACTCGATCAAGTTTCTCATAAGTAGGCGTTTCTCGTCTATTTGCCCAGGTAAATTGTCGGCCTAAAAGAACTATTTCTCTCAGGTTTAAACTTTCTATTATAGCATTGAAAACAAACGGCCACCTAGCATTATAATTGTTATTATTTTTCTCAGCGGGGCAACGAATAATATTAAAATCTCCGCCAACGAGCATAGGCCTAGATTCGTTCTCACACATCCGTACTAGTTCGGCTAAAAACATAGGCTTCTGCACATCTTGTGCAGCCCCATAAACAGCTAGAAAAGTCCATTCAAAACCATCATGTTTTGATCGTAAATGAACTTTAACCGAAAACTCGCCAGCCTCAATATCCTTAACATTTAGAGTTTCGGCATTTATTCCCAGAAGAATTCCACCTGACCTCCCTTGTGGAGGCAGGCAGAACCAAACGAAGTCACTTCCCGCAGCTAGATTTTGTAAGAAACCCGTAGTGAAATGAGAACGTCCAGTTTCTAACTAAGCCACTAAATCTAACTTTTGCTTTCTCAGTGTCTCCTTAATAAATAAATGCTTACAAGTATCTCTCAAACCTTCACTGTTCCAAATAAGCGCTTTCATTTAGGATTTATTCTTTTTTATCTTCTTAATTCTATCGCCACTAGTAGAAAAAAGGGCTTCCGTTCGACCCCTTTAGTCCCCAAATAATTTGGTCCGCGACTAATATGAGCATTAGTCCCGGTTCAAATGAAAATGTGGGCCAGGAAGCATTAGTCCCGGTTCAAATGGAGGCTTTAGTCCCGGTTTGAGCCACCAACCGGGACTAAAGGTCCCTACCCTTTAGTCCCGGTTGGTGGTTCAAACCGGGACTAAAGCCTACCCTTTAGTCCCGGTTTGTGGCTCAAACCGGGACTAAAGGTCCGGCGCCCATTTTTCCTCTCATTCCTACCCCCCCCCCCCCCCCCGCGCAGAAAAAACGTCTAAAATAAATAAATGAAAATGATAAAAACTTCAAATTTCAAAATCCTTTGACATGCATGTACCTCACGCAACCAACTTTTATGGAAAATTTGAAAATTTGAATATTGATATTTTTTGCAAAAAAAAGTTGTTCCAAATTAAAACGGCTATAACTTTTGCATACGGACTCGAAAAAAAATGTATAATATATGAAAAATTATCTACACAAAATTTTACATCCGATTTCAAGTGCACCGGATTCTGCCTTAATGTCAAGTTGATCTATTAATTGCATAAGCCTCTCCTTTTCTTTTCTATAAACTCCGCTTTTATGTTTTGCCCATCCCTTCAGAAACCGGCGAAGGTGACGTATCTTGTTTTGCCAAATTTCAATTGGACTATTACCCTTAATATAAGCACCCCATTCAGCCTCAATTAACTCTTGAAAGCCATCCTCCCGTAACCAAGATAGCTCAAAAGAAAACTGAGACTTGTTGCCTAGGTGAGCTTGTTCACCAGAATCGACTAACAAGGGGGTATGATCCGACCCAGATCGAGTAAGGGTACGCGCAGTGACTAATGGAAATTTTTGTTCCCATTCTACACTCGCTAAAACTCGATCAAGTTTCTCATAAGTAGGCGTTTCTCGTCTATTTGCCCAGGTAAATTGTCGGCCTAAAAGAACTATTTCTCTCAGGTTTAAACTTTCTATTATAGCATTGAAAACAAACGGCCACCTAGCATTATATATTGTTATTATTTTTCTCAGCGGGGCAAGAATAATATTAAAATCTCCGCCAACGAGCATAGGCCTAGATTCGTTCTCACACATCCGTACTAGTTCGGCTAAAAACATAGGCTTCTGCACATCTTGTGCAGCCCCATAAACAGCTAGAAAAGTCCATTCAAAACCATCATGTTTTGATCGTAAATGAACTTTAACCGAAAACTCGCCAGCCTCAATATCCTTAACATTTAGAGTTTCGGCATTTATTCCCAGAAGAATTCCACCTGACCTCCCTTGTGGAGGCAGGCAGAACCAAACGAAGTCACTTCCCGCAGCTAGATTTTGTAAGAAACCCGTAGTGAAATGAGAACGTCCAGTTTCTAACTAAGCCACTAAATCTAACTTTTGCTTTCTCAGTGTCTCCTTAATAAATAAATGCTTACAAGTATCTCTCAAACCTTCACTGTTCCAAATAAGCGCTTTCATTTAGGATTTATTCTTTTTTATCTTCTTAATTCTATCGCCACTAGTAGAAAAAAGGGCTTCCGTTCGACCCCTTTAGTCCCCAAATAATTTGGTCCGCGACTAATATGAGCATTAGTCCCGGTTCAAATGAAAATGTGGGCCAGGAAGCATTAGTCCCGGTTCAAATGGAGGCTTTAGTCCCGGTTTGAGCCACCAACCGGGACTAAAGGTCCCTACCCTTTAGTCCCGGTTGGTGGTTCAAACCGGGACTAAAGCCTACCCTTTAGTCCCGGTTTGTGGCTCAAACCGGGACTAAAGGTCCGGCGCCCATTTTTCCTCTCATTCCTACCCCCCCCCCCCCCCCGCGCAGAAAAAACGTCTAAAATAAATAAATGAAAATGATAAAAACTTTTAGAGAGAGAACCAGAGAGATGAGGTTTGTTTAAAATAATAATTTCAAAACAAAGCATCGGCCAAGATTTGAAAACTAAAGGATATTTGGAGAGATTTGATAGGAGATAAAAGAGATATATATGTTTCAGAGATGAGATAATGCGGATGATCAAAGAAATTAATTTTTTTGGATTCAAGGGCACTCAAGGTGAGAGGTATATAAGAATAGGAACTATTCATATGAGAATATGCAAAAAGGAAGTTCAAGAAAAATTTGGAAAAAGTGGAGTTTATGTTTGCAACAATCTTTGGAGATAGGTTGCTTGAAGCGTTGTTGGTATGGCCAAGGTATTTTATTTCCAAGATTTCAAAGGTGCTCAAATTATGATTCAAAAAGAGCAAGAAAAGGATTTATTCAAGAAGAATTTGAATAAATGGAGTTTGACGTTATGGACAATTTTTTTTAAATAAAGTCCATGATAGAATGAGAGGTTTGAAGATTCATAGAAAAATATGAAGAGGAGGTTAGAAAAGGCTCCTACTTGATTTGGAATCAATAAAGTAAGAAGGGATAGTATAGGTGTTTAGAAAATTTTAGAAGTAAACAAAAATGCTTGTTGGGATAATTGTGGGCATTGCAAGTTTTATAAACCTTGGAGCAAGAAAGAAATGAAACCAAGATTTTCAAAGCACTTAGTAAAAGAATAAAGGATACTTGTACAAAGATTATTTCTTCTAAAAGAAACAAAGTGAGGTACTATTTCTCACATTGAATTTTTGATGTTCAAAACCAAATAACATTTTATCAAGGAAAGGAATATTTCGAGGGAACCACGTGAGTGAGCAAGAGTTAAAAAAATGTAGAATTGAAGTTGAAATAGAAACAACTTTTATTACAAAAGAGAAAATAATCTCATAGGTCAGATGGACATAAGGTTTAAGTTTCATCAATCAAATAGAAAGGTTTTGAAAATAGAGTTAGAGAGGGAAAACTTGGCATGGAAGGGTTTTTCTTGAGTAGAGGGTAGGATTACCAAAAATATGGTTAGTGCCATTATGCAAAGGAAATGAGAAGAGCCATGAGAAAATTTCAGGGTTTGCTAGAGATGGGATCAAGAGTGGATTGAGCTAAGCTCACCCTCACAAAGCTCAAGAATGAATGAGAAGGACATGGGGTGAGTTTTGCATAGGGGAGGTGGTAGGGGTGAGGTGATGGAGAGGGTGAAGTTTAAGATGTTGTTTTGAGGTTTTCCAAAATATGTGGGAGGATAGTGTTTAGAGCTAAAGATAAGCGTGAACCTTATTAGGTAAAAATTAAAGGTGATGTGTTGGTCACAGACCCATGTAGATAATACTACCATACAAGAATTCTAACAAGGCCAACACAGATCAACACATGCTATTAACCAATCAACATAAAAAGTTTCTATGGGTATGTGCTCCTGAGATGACCATGTCATGGAAATACTTTGAAAATGGTTTGAGGAAGAAAAGAGTTTTGAGGGAGATACCCTGGTTTGGGTATTTTATTTTCTCAAAAAGGAAGGGAGACATTATATCTCCTTTCTTAAATATTTCTCCTATATGCTAGAAATATACTTGGAAAATATTAGTAAAACATAAGCGTGTAAAAAAAATTCAGTTTTGCAACATAGCGGAACCAATTTTATAGATCCCTATAGATCTTATAATTACACAGTTTTTGTGAAAAGCCTTTTTGTCAAAATAATCTTGGCAATATGTTTTGGAGAAGTCAAACCATTTTACGAAAATGAGAGGTTGCCAAGATAATATTTTTACCAAAAAGTTTTTAGTGTGACATGATCAAGAGCATGAGAATTATGTTGGTTAATAATATTATTTCACAAATCAATCAATTATAACAGATAAGATTTCACAACAAAAAAGTCAAACATGCACAAAAATTTATTAGGTTTTTTCTTAATTGCAAAAAGTTTTTTTGGCCCTCATTTTTGCCTTTCTAAACTTTGCTTAGACATGTTTTCAAAATTTGGGGTGTCACAGATCTTCCCCCCTTAAAAGAATCTCGTCCCCGAGATTCCTAAGTGTAGCGCTAGGGAAGTTTAAAGACTAGGTCGATGGTAGGTTACATCTTCAAGGTTACTTGATCCCTTGATGAGTTGTCCTTTTTGCCTAACATGTGTCGTTGCTTTGATCCTTAGATATCCTTTGTGGGGGCCCCGGACCGCTTGCCCGAAACACCCGTTATGCATACAATTCATGATCCCAGAGTTGCTCATGAATCCACATAACCGAACTGGTAATCAAAGTACATCATCCATACAACCGAATTTAAAAAAAAGTCTTACAACAAATGGCATCATGGCCAAGTCTTACATCAATGCCTTGAAGGCAAAGTTCAACACTTAACACAGCGGATAAAGTAGCAACATCGTCGGGCCCAAGTCATGCCTTAAACCCTACAGGCAGCTGACCGGGAGAACGGCCTAGTTCGCGAAGTCGTCATCGAAACCTTCATCTTCCTCATAGTCATCGAAGTCTGGCCAAGTAAATAGCCAGGGACAAAGCCGTGAGTACATTGTGGAATTGTACTCGCAAACCACCTAAGAGGAACAATATGCAAGAGGTATGCTAGTATGGCTTGTAGCCAGGGTGGCTCTATGCTAAGTTTATTTTTAAAACTTTCTCGTGTCGATATAGCATGTTAAGAAACATGATCGACGACATTTCTATATCCTTATTAAACATTTTCAAAGACAATTTTTAGTAAAATCTCTAGGAAGGGTGACCCAAGTTGTCATTTCCTTTGCTCAAAGTCCTCCTCCACCGGCAGTACCCCATTGGTACTCTGAACCATATCCACAAGATCCTTGTTGAAAACCCAAAAACAAAAGGCACTACCGCTAAGCAACGGCCATTCCAACCGTCCATGACCGCGGACACGGCTATTCGAATAGATTTACACTCTGCAGAGGTTGTACACTTTACCCGCATCATCCGATACATCCGCCGGGACTTTACCACGGACCGTCATACAAGTATGCGGGCTTCGGATAATCGATCAAAGCCTTTCACTTAGTCATCCTAGTATAGGCACCTACCCTCCGGGCTTAACCTCTCCTCCGGCACCATGGTAGTCCCCTACTCCACGACACCATCGCCACGACAAGAGACCCGTAGTATCGTCCGGCCGTAGGCAACTACGGTGTATTGCTCCCAAAACCTAGCAACCCGGCTTCCAGGGATCAAACACCCTCATAGAGTTGTGAGGTAGCCCATACTAAGACAAATAAATTACGGACTAAGCCCCATCCCATTCCGGGGTAATGTGGTTGCACGGTTTAGTTGGTATGGGTGAATACTTAGGCAACAATGTCCTCTTTTATTTCAAAAACTTCCTTTCCTCTAACTTACACTTGAACAAGGCCAAAACCTCTCAAGGTTTTAAAAAATCATTTCCCAAAGTTTTTGAGTGTCCCAACCTAGAGTTTTTGCTCCACTAAGCGAGGCTACATGGGGGAAACATGATGTTAAGCATCAAGCCCTACTAAGTAATGGAGTAAGTAGGAATCAAGGGGGTGGGAATTTCATCTTAGAGATGATAACAAGTGACTAGTGGAGCCTAGTCGCAAATGAATCGCTATCAAGAGGTAATAGCAATTATAAAACAATGCACCTTTGAAATAAACATAAGGGAAAACTTGCATAATAAGAAAAATGGGATCAAGATATGCAACAAGTAAAGGTGGCTTGCCTTGGGTGGCTTGTCCCTGGTTGTCTTCAAAGTCTTCAAAGTATTCCTCTTCGAACTCGTCAATGGTCGGGTCTAGCGTTGCAAAAAGAAATAAGGCACAAAATCAACATACAAACATACACACCATACCAACACACCACAACAAGCATTCGAGAAAAGCACTCAAGAGGTTCAAATAACTAGTTTGTTACTACTCAAGGTTGCTGCCAAAACTTTTTCAAAGTTTTAGGGTTTTCAAAATTAAGAGTTCTCTTATTAAGCTACGAAAATTAGAATTTGAACAAAGCATGGTTCAACAATAAAATCACTATTTAAACTACACAAGGGCTAAGAGTAAGGGACCAGTGGGAATTGATGGATATAGATATTACTACCCTAGTGCAATTGTTCCAAACAAATTTTAAAGTTTTAAACGAAAAACTGCTAGCAAAAGAAAATTTAGATTTTGAAATAGGTGCTAACAACACTAAGCACTACAATTATACTAGTACAACAAAATAACAGCGGTAATTGCAAAGGGACTATACTAATAGAAAGAGGATAAATTTAAGAATTTTGGCGGCAGGTTTCACATAATTCGGGTTTATAGTTTAAAAGATATTTGAATTTGAAGTTTGCAGATTTCAAACAAAAGCAAAAAGGTTTCTAAAAAAATTAGTGCGGACCGCAAGCTTGCTGGGCCGAGCGGGCAGCGCGGGCCGGCCCAACAGCAGGCAGGCGCGGGCGGGATCTAAAAAAAAGCAGGCTGACGGCTGGGTCCCGCCTGTCGGCGACCCACTTGAAACGAAGAGGTATCCAGCCACCTCGCCGTTGGATTAAAAGGAGATCCGACGGCCGGGAGCCTTTCTTCCTCTCAGGGCATGCACGGCTGGGTGAAACCCTACTGGAACGGCGACGAGGTTGGGGCTCGAGGCGGGCTCACCGGAGGGCGGCGGCGGTCGACGGCGAGGTGGCGGCGGCTCACAGGAGGTCAAGGCGGCGTTGGGCAGCGGTTCTAGCTCCGGGACGTCGTCTTCTGGGGCGACTCGGTGTCTCGTCCGATGGCGGCGCTCCTTGGCACGGCCCAATGGTGAAGCTTCCGGTGAGGTCTGTGCAGGGAAAAGAACCGCGGGGTTAGCTGAGGTAAGGGGGCACTTGGTTGGAGGGAAAAGAGGCTGGGGGAGGCTTGGAGAGGGCGGCTGCTACGGTGATGGCGCCAGAAAATATTGATTGTTGGCGTAGGTTTGATGTGGAAGCAGATGTCCTTGTGCGTGGTGATGACCAGCCCATTGGGAACACCAAGAGGAAGGTATGATGAGTGTAGCGGCTAGTTTTCCCTCAGTTAAGAAACCAAGGTTTAATGTCGATCAAGAGAAGAGAGACGGTGACGACTGAAGGTGATGCGCACTGGCTTAGTAACACTCAACAAGGGCGCCGTTAACGATACTTGTTGACTCATCTTCAGCCAGTAGCAACGCGGAACCTGCACACACACAAACAAATACTTTGTTCCCAACTTGCGATGAGGTTGTCAATCTCACCGGTTTGCTTGAAACAAAGGTTATGAGTGTATCGAGTGGAAAACAATACAGTATGCGAGTAAAGTAAACAGTGCGGGAAAGTAAACAGTTGATTGCAATATGATTAAAATAGGACCGGGGTCCACAGTTCACTAGTGGTGTCTCTCCATAGATAAAATAACATGCTGGGTAAACAAATTACAGTTGGCAATTGATAGAATAGAGCTAACGTGATATGTCAAGAAGATCACTATGAGATTTACTCTGGGCATTACAACAAAATACATAGACCGCCATCCAGCTGCATCTATGACTAATAATCCACCCCCGGGGATATCATCCGAACACCCTAGAAGTATTAAGTTGCGAACAACAGATATTGCATTAAGCAAAGTGTGTAATGTAAACAAAGCATATGCCCTTGAGCATATGAATGTTGTTTTCTCCCTAGTAGCAACAGCACATCTACCACCTTAGAGGTTTCTGTCACTCCCCCAGGTGAAATAGAGGCATGAACCCACTATCGAGCATAAATACCCCCTCTTGGAGTCACTAGCAACTACTCGGCCAAGATAGCTACTACAGCGGAGAGCATGCAAGATCATAAACAACATAGAGATAACAAAAGATATAATTCAGTACAGCAACTTAATCATAAACACCAATATTCATCGGATCCCAACAAACCAACATCATAGAATTACATAATAGTGATCTCAATCATGTAAGGCAGCTCATGAGATCTAAACATGAAGCACGTGGTGGAGAAGACAACCAACTAGCTACTGCTATGGACCCATAGTCCAAGGTAGACTACTCACTCATCGCTCCGGAGGCAATCATGGCGATGAAGGAGACCTCCGGTGGCGATTCCCTCTCCGGCAGGGTGCCGAGAAGAGCTTCTGGACCCTCCCGATCTTCGGGTCGACGGCGGCGGCGGATCGCGATGTATTCTGGAAAACTGATCGGGGTTTAGGTTTTTCTCGTCAGGGGGTATATGTAGGCGAAAGGGGGCTGTCAGAGGGTGGACCACGTGGCCTCACAAGGGGGTGGCGCGGCCAGGGGCTTGGCCGCGCCGCCCCTGTGTGTGGGGGCCTCGTGGCCCCCCTCCGTCAGGTCTTCGGATGTTTGGGAGCTCCCCGGTGAAATATGACTTTAGGAACTTGTTTCGTCCAATTCCGAGAATATTTCCTGTGTATCACTTCTGAAACACAAAAACAGCAGAAAACAGGAAACTGGCACTGTGGCACTTCCTTAATAGGTTAGTTCTGGAAAGTGTATAAAAATGCCACTAAGTGTAACGAAACAGTAGGCAAATGGTGTAAAACAAAGCATGGAGCATCAAAAATTATAGATACGTTTGAGACGTATCAAGCATCCCCAAGCTTAACTCCTGCTCATCCTCGAGTAGGTAAGTGATAACAAAAGAATAATTTTTGAGGTGACATGCACCTACACAATCTTGATCATATATGTGAGCATTGGTGAGCTGGGATCAATAGAACTTAAACATGGGCATGAAGATATAATCATGACAATAAGAACTTAGCAACCATATTGTAAACATGCAAATGAACACAAACAAAAGATCATGGTAATGAAACAATGAAAGTCAAACGTGTGTTCAAATCATAAGGAAAAACATACAAGTGGTTTTCAGCTTGTCCTTCAAAGAGAGCAAAACATAAATGCATAGGACACCTCAAAGTTTAAGAGGGCGACTAGATACAAATAATTTAAGAACAAGTGAAACCAACAATATGAGTCAATCAATGAACTTTGGGACAATGCATATCACACTAAGAATGACAACTATGCTCTCTTAATGGTGCATAAAGAAAGAAGGTGGTGACTCAACATAAAAGTAAAAGAAAGGCCCTTCGCAGAGGGAAGCAGTGATTGCAAGTTTTATAACCTTCAAAAATTATGGTACTTACCGGCTTTGAGCTCTCATTGCCCCCATCATAAGCATCTTGAATGGTTAAAGCTAATGCGAGAACAATTATGATGCATATGCTTGACAAATCATAAGTTGAAAACCTCGTGTCCCATGAATACGAGTACCCAAACTATGCTACTTTACTTAGAGTCCCAAGCAAGGCTCTTGTCATTGTAAGTATATGCATATCATTGAGAACCGCCAATGGGGTACCTCCGTGCCCGATGACATGGAACAAGCCCACACCAAAATGACAGGACAAGCAGACAATGAACACCTCGACATCTCTTTTATTTGCTATATTGTTTAGCTTTTTATTGTGAGATGCGTCGTCGAATGTTCACCATGGGTATGCTGCAAATTTCCACCATGAATTATGCATGGCTTAGATTGGCGGCCCGGCATTTCCCTAACACATATACAAACTCCATGATCCCTACAAGATTCCCAATTCATTTCCCATAGCGGGCATCCATAAACAAAAGATCACAATATCAACTCAAATAGAAGTGCAATGTTGAAAGCTTGCCCCATGACAGCATGGCTGGGCTAGAATCCAACTTACAACTTGCAAGCATAACAACTCAGCATAAGAGACCACAATGTCAAAATTTTAAGAACAGGAAAAAGTAAAGTGTGCCTTCCGGTTCATGAGAGCTTTACTGACCGAATTTCGCATAACACTGGTAAGAGTTTAATTTGAAGAGAATATAAAAGCAAGTCAAATTTACTTGGAATAGCAAATTGCTAGTAGGTATGTATGGTGGACACTTTGGAAAACTTGGCTTTTAGGAGTTGGATGCACGAGTAGAGCTCATACTCAGTACAAGGTGAGGGCTAGCAAAAGACTGGGAGCGACCAACTAAGAGAGCAATAATGGCCATAATCATGCAAAGCGACAAGCGACATTAAAAGAAGCATACGATGGCATCAAAAGTCAAAAACTAAATGATCATGAAGGCTATGGCGACTTTGTAAGAGTCTAACATGTGTGAGCATGCGCCAAGTCAACCCAAATAAGCATCAAGGAGAAAACCAAAATAATGCTTCCATATAATAAAAACAACGCATGATTTTTTTCAAAGGCTCATTAAGCAATCTCAGTTATTTGAGACAAGTCATGCTACAGCAAAACCACTAAGCATACTATCAAAAAGACATCAAGCATGACATGAAAAAGCCTAAGCCGCAGTCTACACAAGCTCCTTCTTGTACCACTATTTTGCACAAAGCTTTTTCTCTTTTCCAACACCATTTGAAATTTTTAAAGATACCTCTTTTGATGAAAACCAATAAAGTCCAGAGGCAAAAATACACCTTGATGAAAAGATATGAAAAGATCTGAACGCAAATCAAGGCGAAAACGAAAACCAAAAGCAGTAGCAGAAAAAGATAAACGCTCGATTTTAAATAAGAGTGAAAACTCGAGCGTTCTTTGCAAATGAAAACGAGTACATCTCCTCCAAAGGGAATTTGTTGGGGTCCAACCATTTATTGCAGCAAACAAACAAACTAAGCAAACTAAGAAAACTAAAACAACTGACGCTCCAAGAAAAACACATAGTGCATGAAGCAATAAAAATATAGTGTTTTGAAAGGTGACCTGATTTTTGCCGATGAAGAAGGGGTGCCTCGGGGGCATCCCCAAGCTTTGACACTTGTACTTCTTGGATATTTCTTGGGGTGCTGGGCATCCCCAAGCTTGAGCTTTTGTCCATTCTTCAACTCATCTCATCATTCTCCAATCCCTACACTTGAAAACTTCCTTCATACAAAACTAAACACAATTCTATTAGCAACATTAGTGTAAGCATAAAATATATTCAACCTCTTTTAGCTTCAGGTTTCAACCCAAAACCACCACATATAAAGTATATACTACTGTAGCAACTTCCACAAGAGTTCCATGATCAAAAAGAACTCAAAAGAAAGCGATAAAGTGGCAAAAACAAATATTGGCAGAAATCTGTCAAAACTGAACAGCTGACAAAGGACGAATTTTTGAGGGATTTTCTGTTGCTCAAATCAAAAAGTGTTCAACTAGGAAAAGTTTGGATATAACCTGGGCATATGCACAAGAAATCACAGGTCCAAAGATAAACAGAGAATTTTCACGAATTTTTACGGTGCAGCACCGAAAACAGTTTCAGGACAGCAGTTTCCCCAAATCTTTACCTCACTCAAATTAGAGGCTTCTCTTGGCACAAAAACGAAATAAACAAGATAAGGAGCGGTCATTACAGTAGTAATGACTTCCAAGACTCAAAATAAAAGAAAAAGTACTGTAAAGAAAACATTGGGTTATCTCCCAAGAGTGCTTTTCTTTAACGCCTTTGAGCTAGGCGCAGAAAAGTGCGAATCAAGTAATATCAAGAGATGAAGCATCAAGCTCATAATTTGCTCTAAGAATAGAGTCAAAGAGTAATTTCTTTCTTTTCCTAGGGAAGTGTTCCATACCTTTCTTTAGTGGGAATTGATACTTGATAGTGCCTTCCCTCATATCAATAATAGCACCTACAGTTCGAAGAAAAGGTCTTCCCAAAATAATAGGACATGAAGCATGGCATTCAATGTCCATAACAAGAAAATCAACGGGAACAAGGTTATTGTTAACCACAATAAGAACATCATTAATCCTTCCCAAAGGTTTCTTCTTAGCAACATCAGCAATAGGAACATCAAAATAACACTTTTCAAGCGGTGGTAAATCAAGCATGTCATAAATCTTTCTAGGCATGATAGAAATACTAGCACCTAGATCACATAAAGCATGGCAATCATAACCATTAACATGCATATCAATGATGGGTTCCCAACCATCTTCTAACTTCTTGGGAACAGAGGCTTTTTGCTTCAACTTTTCATCCCTAATCTTTATAAGAGCATTGGTAATATGCTTAGTAAAAGCAATATTTAAAGAACTAGCATTGGGAGTCAAAGCAAGCTTTTGCAAGAACAAAATTACTTCAGATATATTGCAGCCATCAACATCAAAATCATTAAAAGAGATAGAGCTATCATCTCCCACACTCCGAAAAATTTCAGCACTCTTTTGAGAAAAAGTTTTGGCAGTTTTAGGCTTTTTAACACAAGGAGTGGGAGTTTTCTCTACACCAATCAAAGTAAGAGGATTGCTATCAGTAGGAGCAACATCATTAGAGGTAGTAATAGTACATACCTTCATCTCTCTAGCCATCTCATCTTCTCTTTCCCACCTGGCATGCAATTCCGCTAACAATCTAATATTTTCATCAATTCCAACTTGGGTAGCATTAGCGGCAGCAACAATATTGCTCACATTCACATCATTAGGAAACACTTTTGATTTCAGAAGTTCAACATCATGAGCAAGGCTATCAACTTTAGAAGCAAGAATATCAATTTTACCTAACTTTTCCTCAACAGATTTGTTAAAAGCAGTTTGCTTACCGATGAAGTCCTTGAGCATTACCTCAAGCTCGGAGGGCGCGGCCCTAGTATTGTTGTAGGAATTACCATAAGAGTTACCATAACCATTACCATTGGTAGAAGGATATGGCCTATAATTGTTACTAGCAAAATTGTTCCTATAAGCATTGTTGTTAAAATTGTTGTTTCTAATGAAATTCACATCAACTTGCTCTTCTTGAGCAACCAGAGAGGCCAAAGGAACATTATTAGGATCAACATGAGTCCTATCATTAGCAAGCATAGCCATAATGGTATCAATCTTATCATTCAAGGAAGAGGTTTCCTCAACAGAATTTACCTTCTTACCTTGTGGAGCTCTCTCGGTGTGCCATTCGGAATAATTTACCATCATGTTGTCGAGTAGCTTCGATGCGGCGCCCAATGTAAGGGACATAAAAGTGCCTCCAGCAGCTGAATCAAGTAGGTTCCTTGAAGAAAAATTCAGTCCTGCATAAAAAGTTTGGATAATCATCCAAGTAGTCAGTCCATGAGTGGGGCAATTCTTTATCATGGATTTCATTCTTTCCCAAGCTTGAGCAACATGTTCATTATCAAACTGAGTAAACTTCATAATATTGCTACGCAACGATATAATCTTAGCAGGAGGATAGTATCTACCAATAAAAGCATCCTTACACTTAGCCCATGAATCAATACTATTCTTAGTCAAAGACAGCAACCAATCTTTAGCCTTTCCTCTCAAAGAAAAAGGAAACAACTTGAGCTTAATAATATCACTATCAACATCTTTATATTTCTGCATCTCACATAGCTCAACAAAATTGTTGAGATGAGCTGCAGCATCTTCAGTACTAGCACCAGAAAATTGCTCTTTCATAACAAGGTTCAATAAAGCAGGCTTAATCTCATAAAAAGTGGTAGCAGGAACAGGTGGTGCAATAGGAGTGCAGATAAAATCACTATTGTTTGTGCTAGCAAAGTCACACAACTTGGTGTTTTCAGGATTAGCCATTTCAGCAAAACGAAAGTAAACAAGTAAAAACAGCTACCAAGGATTCTAATTTTTTTTGGGTTTTTGATATAAAAGCAATGGAGGTAAAATAAAATAAAGTAAAGCAAAACAAATAACAAAGCAAAGAATGTGTGTGCGAAGAACTCCCCTCGCAGAAGTCTTCTCTCTTCCCCGGCAACGGCGCCAGAAAAGTAGCTGCTACCGGTGATGGCGCCAGAAAATATTGATGTTGGCGTATGGTTGATGTGGAAGCAGATGTCCTTGTGCGTGGTGATGACCAGCCCGTTGGGACCCAAGAGGAAGGTATGATGAGTGTAGCGGCTAGTTTTCCCTCAGTTAAGAAACCAAGGTTTAATGTCGATCAAGAGAAGAGAGACGGTGACGACTGAAGGTGATGCGCACTGGCTTAGTAACACTCCAACAAGGGCGCCGTTAACGATACTTGTTGACTCGTCTTCAGCCAGTAGCAACGCGGAACCTGCACACACACAAACAAATACTTTGTTCCCAACTTGCGATGAGGTTGTCAATCTCACCGGTTTGCTTGAAACAAAGGTTATGAGTGTATCGAGTGGAAAACAATAGAGTATGCGAGTAAAGTAAACAGTGTGGGAAAAGTAAACAGTTGATTGCAATATGATTAAAATAGGACCGGGGTCCACAGTTCACTAGTGGTGTCTCTCCATAGATAAAATAACATGCTGGGTAAACAAATTACAGTTGGGCAATTGATAGAATAGAGCTAACGTGATATGTCAAGAAGATCACTATGAGATTTACTCTGGGCATTACAACAAAATACATAGACCGCCATCCAGCTGCATCTATGACTAATAATCCACCCCCGGGGTTATCATCCGAACACCCTAGAAGTATTAAGTTGCGAACAACAGATAATTGCATTAAGCAAAGTGTGTAATGTAAACAAAGCATATGCCCTTGAGCATATGAATGTTGTTTTCTCCCTAGTAGCAACAGCATATCTACCACCTTAGAGGTTTCTGTCACTCCCCCAGGTGAAATAGAGGCATGAACCCACTATCGAGCATAAATACCCCCTCTTGGAGTCACTAGCAACTACTCGGCCAAGATAGCTACTAACAGCGGAGAGCATGCAAGATCATAAACAACATAGAGATAACAAAAGATATAATTCAGTACAGCAACTTAATCATAAACACCAATATTCATCGGATCCCAACAAACCAACATCATAGAATTACATAACAGTGATCTCAATCATGTAAGGCAGCTCATGAGATCTAAACATGAAGCACGTGGTGGAGAAGACAACCAACTAGCTACTGCTATGGACCCATAGTCCAAGGTAGACTACTCACTCATCGCTCCGGAGGCAATCATGGCGATGAAGGAGACCTCCGGTGGCGATTCCCCTCTCCGGCAGGGTGCCGGGAAGAGCTTCTGGACCCTCCCGATCTTCGGGTCGACGGCGGCGGCGGATCGCGATGTATTCTGGAAAACTGATCGGGGTTTAGGTTTTTCTTGTCAGGGGGTATATGTAGGCGAAAGGGGGCTGTCAGAGGGTGGACCACGTGGCCTCACAAGGGGGTGGCGCGGCCAGGGGCTGGGCCGCGCTGCCCCTGTGTGTGGGGGCCTCGTGGCCCCCCTCCGTCAGGTCTTCGGATGTTTGGGAGCTCCCCGGTGAAATATGACTTTAGGAACTTGTTTCGTCCAATTCCGAGAATATTTCCTGTGTATCACTTCTGAAACACAAAAACAGCAGAAAACAGGAAACTGGCACTGTGGCACTTCGTTAATAGGTTAGTTCCGGAAAGTGTATAAAAATGCCACTAAGTGTAATGAAACAGTAGGCAAATGGTGTAAAACAAAGCATGGAGCATCAAAAATTATAGATACATTTGAGACGTATCAGCGGCTACCTCCTCATTCCTTCGCAGGGAACTATGGCTCCATCGCTCTCTGCAGCGAGAGGGAGAGAAGGGCAGCGCTCTCGCTCCTGGGAGTGAGGTGTGGAGGAGAGGGGAGTGGTGTGCGGGGCTGAGGGGCTCGGGGGTGGGCTTAAATAGCTGCGGGGGAGCTCGGGCTAGTGGGGTGGGCGGTGGCCGTGGCCAATCGACGAGCAAGGGCATACGTCAGGGTGTTGGAGCTAGGTGACATGGGAGGGCATACGTCAGCCTCTAGTGGGTTCTGATGTGTTTGCTTGGTCGAGCTAGGGTTGGTTTTGGTCGAGGGACATCGTTCCTGTAACGTTCTGAAACGGGAACTTGACAGGGTGCACGGACAGTGGTGGTGGGCTGGGCCAGAGAGAATAGAGAGAGGTCTTCATTCGGTTTGAACAAAAATTCGAACCAAAAACTTGGCTAGGAAATAAGAGAAATTGGCAGCAGGTTCTATTCTTTCACAAAATTCGAATTTAGAAGGAGTTCAAATGTTTTTGAAAAGTGGGAGTTGTGCTTGCAACAAGTTTGGAGATGGGGTGCTTGAAGAATCCTTGGAATGGACATGGCACCCTTTCTTTTACAAAGATGCATAAGGTGTGAAGAAAGTGAATAATTCAAATAGGAGAATTTGAATAAATGGATTTTGATACAAAAACAAAGAAAGTTTGAATAAGAGATGAGAGAAGAAAATAGAATTTGCGATAGGTGCAGATTTTGGGTGGAGGTCTATTACCCAACCCATGAATTCTTAGAGGAGAGAATTTTGTTTGATCTAAAAAGTGTTTGGCAGGAGTATTTGAGGGGTTTTCAAAATCTAGGAATAAGATATTTTTAGGAAACCATTTGAGGGAGAGAAAATATGAAGTGCAAAGGTTTGAGCCTCAAATGGTTGCTTTGGGTAGTTTTGAATATCAAATTTGTGAAGAAAACAATAGAAGAGAGGAAGAGAGAGAGAGAGATGCAAAGTTATAGACATCGGAGTGAGAGTTTTGAGATGATCACCAAGGTCTCATATTATAGAGAGAGAACTAGGTTAGTTTAAAATAAGAGGAAACAAATGAGATCAAGGTGTTCCATGAATTGTCCATAAGAAGAAGTAGAATAAAATGAGGGAAGAGAAAAAAAAATTAACACAAGAGAAGGAAGTTCCATAGGTCATATGGTTTTGTTTAAAAAGATGATGATTTTTTTTTGGAAATTAAAGTGGGAATCATGAGAGTACTATTGTGTCAAGGAGACATGGGAAAAGCTAAATAAAGAATGGGAGTTTGCTAGATATGAAGGCACAAAGTTTTGATTGAGATATGCACATCTACGAGTAGCTCAAGAATGATTGAGAAGGAAATGGGATGAGTTTTGCATAGGGGGTGATGGAGAGGATGATGTTTAAGATGTGGTTTTTGGAGGGCTTCCAACCTATAGTTTTCAGAGCTAAAGATAAGCATAAACCTTATTAGGTAAAAACTAAAGGTGATGTGTTGATCACAGACCCACGTAGGTAATACTACCATACAAGAATTCTAACAAGGCCAACACAGATCAACACATGCTATTAACCAATCAACATAATAAAGTTTCTATGGGTATGTGCTCATGAGATGACCATGTCATGGAAATACTTTGAAAATGGTTTGAGGAAGAAAAGAGTTTTGAGGGAGATACCCTGGTTTGGGTATTTTATTTTCTCAAAAAGGAAGGGAGACATTATATCTCATTTCTTAAAGATTTCTCCTATATGCTAGAAATATACTTGGAAAATATAAGCGTGTAAAAAAAATTCAGTTTTGCAGCATAGCGGGACCAATTTTATAGATCCCTATAGATCTTACAAGTACATATTTTTTTTGAAAAGCCTTTTTGTCAAAAGAACCTTGGCAATTTGTTTTGGAGAAGTCAAATCATTTTAGAAAATGAGAGGTTGCCAAGATAATATATTTACCAAAAAGTTTTAGTGTGACATGATCAAGAGCACGAGAATTGTGTTGGTTAACAATATTATTTCAGAAATCAATTCTCACAGACACAACAAACAAGTCAAACATGCACAAAAGTTTTAGTATGTTTGATTAACTATAAAAAGTTTTTCTTGGCCCTCATTTTTGCCTTCCTAAACTTTGCTTAAACATGTTTACAAAAGTTGGGGTGTCACATCCTTGGCCTTGAGTTTTATTTTTGGTGCACTGGGGCACGAAGCAAGATTCTCCTTGGGGCACTCCCGGGAGAAATGACCGGGCTCTCCACAAGTGTAGCACTTGCCCCTGCGCTTGAGGTAGTTGATGTTCATGTTCCCGTGGATGTGGTCACCACCAGTCTTCGAGTTGTTTTTGCTTGTAATTTTAGACTTTTCATCGATCAAGGTCTTCCCGATCCCCGACTTCATTTCTAGACCTCCTCTTGTGAAGCTTTGAGAAGCTATACGGAAACTACCTTGTTGGATGCTAGCTAACAAAGTTACTAAGAAGTCCATGGGGCACTTGTTAGGAGTGTGATTATTGCCTTCGCATAGGTAGCACATGACGAGTCTTGTGGTGCAGTCTTCGATAGAGTGGATGGCTCCGCAGTTAGGACAGTTCCCTGGACACTTGCTTGCTGGATGGCCTTCTTCTCCGCAGCGGCTACAAGCCTTTTTCTCAAGGTTTTTCATGTTAAAGATGGTGTTTGTAGGGCAATCCCTAGATATGTGGTATTGATCTCCTCATGAAAAACATATGTGCAAGGGGTTTAGGCCTTTTTTCCCTTTTTCTTGGCTTCTAGTCAGAGATACCCTTGGGGGTGTTCAAGATTGGCGACCTCCTTTTGAATTTTCTCCATGTGTGGACTTGAATTTTCGTGAATACTTTTGGTTGAGCAAAAACATGTTGTGTTGGAATATCTTACAGAATTGGTCATATACCAAATTAGGATCAACGTCAGAGCTTGGATCCATCTTTGAGGGAGCTGAAGTTAGGTACAAGGACATAAAAAAATAACATATTTTTAGGGGGGGGGGGTATGCCAACTAAACTCCTTAGTTTAAAATTAAGATCATCCAAACACTTCCTCATAAGCAACAATCGAGACCACATCATAACATAGCAACACTTAACAATCATAAAGATGAGTTCACATTTAACCATTACAAGGACTGGACTCGCGTTAGAAATGGAACATACAATCTTTTTCCTATGGCGCGAGAGTGAACCTATGATGTGACCTCACTTGTCATCCTCAAGTTCCAAAAGGATAGAGGGGTAGTCCGATCCCATGATGCGAGCGAGATATTCATTTTTGGGTGCTTCGTCTTCACTCGGGGCTTCGGAGGATGATGCCTTGGAGGATGCTAACTTCTTGGTAAGTCGTTGGTTTTCAGCCTTGAGGCAACGCTCTCGAGTCTTCAATAAGGTGCAATCCATCCTTAGGAGGGTATTTTCCCTACGCAGTTTGTTAGATCCTCCTGGTGGCACTGAAGGAGATACTCTAGATTTTCCATCTGGTGTCCAATCCAGCATTCTGAGAAAGCTTCTACGGGGAGTCCATACTTGTCTCTCCGTCCGAAGTGCTGGTATGAGCTGTTTTGAAGCTCTTCTTTGTGGATCATACATAGGCATGCCATGGCTTCTTGCATCGCACGGATGACTCCGTCCATCCAACTTTTATCTAGAAATTTGTAGATGATATCCTTTGAGTTGGGATCTTCGGGTTTCTTGGGAATACATGTCCTGATTATCCAATGGGATCTTTGTGGGGAAGCTCCTGGAAGATGAACTCCTTCAATCTCGGGTGGAAGGTGTCCCACTTGGTCTACCAGATTCTTCAGTTCTACCTCGAAAGGATAGTCTCCATCTCCAACTCGACGATGCTCCATAGTGTTGACCTCTACAAATTTAAGAGCTTTTTAAGTCAGTGATCATGTGTGCAATATTTTAAGTATGAAAAGTGTTTAACTTTGTGAAAGAAGAGGAGAGACATAGGCAAATGTTTAATGCGTAAAATCATCTCTTTGTTTTTAGGAAAATATGGTTCTGTCTATCGCCCATGCTAACTAGGGTCTCCTATAGTCAGGATGGCTCTGATACCAGCTCTGTGGGGGCCCCGGACCGCTTGTCCGAAACACCCGTTATGCATACAATTCATGATCCCAGAAATGCTCATGAATCCACATAACCGAACTGGTAATCAAAGTACATCATCCATACAACTGAATTTAAAATAGTCTTACAACAATGGAATCATGGCCAAGTCTTACATCAAATGCCTTGAAGGCGAAGTTCAACACATAACACAGCGGATAACAGTAGCATCATCGTCGGGCCCAAGTCATGCCTTAAACCCTACAGGCAGCTGACCGGGAGAACGGCCTAGTTCGTGAAGTCGTCATCGAAACCTTCATCTTCCTCATAGTCATCGAAGTCTGGCCAAGTAAATAGCCAGGGACAAAGCCGTGAGTACATTGTGGAATTGTACTCGCAAACCACCTAAGAGGAACAATATGCAAGAGGAATGCTAGTATGGCTTGTAGCAAGGGTGGCTCTATGCTAAGTTTATTTCTTAAACTTTCTCGTGTCGATATAGCATGTTAAGAAACATGATCGATGACATTTCTATATCCTTATTAAAACATTTTTAAAACAATTTTTAGTAAAATCTCTAGGAAGGGTTCCCCAATTTGTCATTTCCTTTAATCCAATCTCAACTTTCCACGGTAGTACCCCCTTGGGTACTCCGAACCATCTCCTCTTTCCTTTTTCCACAAAAATCTTTTGTAAACAAAACCAACACAGCTAAGTAAAGACATCCCAACTGTCCATGACCGCGGACGCGGCTATTCGAATAGATTTACACTCTGCAGAGGTTGCACACTTTACCCACACCATTCGATAAATCCGTCGGGACTTTACCACGGACCGTCATACAAGTATGCGGGCTTGAGATAATCGATCAAAGCCTTTCACTTAGTCATCCTAGTATAGGCACCTACCCTTCAGGCTTAACCTCTCCGGCACCATGGTAGTCCCCTACTCCATGACCCCATCGCCACGACAAGAGACCCGTAGTATCGTCTGGTCGTAGGCAACTACGGTGTATTGCTCCCAAAATTTAGCAACCCGGCTTCAAGGGATCAAACACCCTTATAGATTTGTGAGGTAGCCCATACTAAGACAAGTAAATTACGAACTAAGCCCCGTCCCATTCCGGAGTAATGTGGTTGCACGGGATGGTTGGATCCATTCAATTACATAGAACCATGTGTTGTTTTTCCAAAAACTCCAACTTTCTGCCAAAACCTCTTTTTCAAAATTTCAACAAGTTTTCCTTTCAAACTTACACTTGGTAAGGCCAAAACCTCATCAAGGTTTTAAAAACATTTCCCAAAAGTTCTTGAGTGTCCCAACCTAGAGTTTTTGCTCCACTAAGCAAGGCTACAAGGGGTAACATGATGGTAAGCATCAAGCTACAACTAATGTAATGGAGTAAATAGGTGTTGAGGGGTGTCATCTTAAAGATGATATCAAGTGACTAGTGGAGCCTAGTCGCCAACGAATCGCTATCAAGAGGTAATAGCAATTACAAGAAACAATGCATCTTTGAATAAATATAAATGGAAAGACTTACATAATAAAAACTAGGATCAAGATATGCAACAAGTAAAGGTGGCTTGCCTTGGGTGGCTTGTCCCTGGTTGTCTTCAAAGTCTTCAAAGTATTCCTCTTCGAACTCATCAACGATCGGATCTAGCATCGCGAAAGAAAAGCAAAGTACAACAATCAACATACAAGTGCACACATCATACCATTACAGCATAACAAGCAACTCAAGAAGTGCACTCACAAGGTTCAGATATCTACTTTGTTACTACACAAAGTTGCTGCAAAACTTCATCAAAGTTTTAGGGTTTTTCTAACATTAAGAGTTCTCTTAATAAGCTTCAAAAAAAATTTGAATTCGAACAAAGCATGGCTCAATAACAAAATCATTATTTAAACTATGCAAGGGCTAAAGGTAAGGGACCAATGGTAAAAGAAGGCTATAGACATAACTATTCTACTGCAACTTGTTCCAAACCATTTTGATGATCTAAACAAAAACTGCAAGCAATTTAAAATTCAGATTTTGAAATAGGTGTTAACAACACTAAGCATTACAATTTATATTAACACAGAAACTTAACAGAGGCAATTGTAAAAGGGACTAAAACTAATGGAAAGAGGATAAAATTTAAGAATTTTTGGAGCAGGTTTCACCTAATTCGGATTTACGGTTTAGAAGATATTTGAATTTGAAGTCTGCAGATTTCAAACAAAGATTAAATCAATTTCTAGAAAAAAAACAGTTCGGTGGACCGAAACTACTGGGCCGAGCAGGGGATTCCAAGCTGGCCCATCTGCGCATCCCGGGCGGTAAAGGAAAAAAAAAGTGGGCTGACGAGTGGGTCCCGTTTGTCGGCGACCCACTTAAAACGAAGGGGTACGCAGCTTTCCCGGCCGTTGGATTAAAAGGAGATCCGACGGCCGGGGGCCTTTCTTCTCTCCTGAGCAAGCACGAGGCGGGAAACCCTAGCCTGGGTACTAGGAGTGAACGGGGCAGCCAGGGACTCACCGGAGGGTGGCAGCGGTCGACGGCGAGGCGGCGGTAGGGTCGCAGGGGGTCGGGGAGGCCTCGGGCGGAGGTTTAAGTTCGGGGGCGGCAGCTCGGTCTCCTCGTCCGGTGGCGGCGCTCCCAGGTGAGGTCCAACGGCGGCGTCTCTGGCGAAGTCTGTGCAGGGAAAAGATCCGTGAGGGTTAGCTGGGGCTAGTGGAAGTGTTTTTGGAGAGAAACGAGGTCGGGTTAGGCGGGGAGAGGCCGGACACCTCCTTGTAGGCTCACAGAGAGCTCCGGTTCTCTCTTCCTTGCTTGCTGCAGCGAGACGGAGAGGAAGGGCAGCGCTCCCGCGTCGGGGTGAGGGGAGTGGGGAGAGGAGTGGAGAAGAGTGAGGTGAGTGAGAGGCCTGGGGGCGCTTTTTATAGCGAGCGGAGGCTTGGGCGAGTGCGATGGGCGGTGGCAGTGGCCAATCCTCGAACGAGGGCACACGTCAGGGTGGTGGGTGCTGACGAGGGAGGGCATACATCAGCGTGGATAGGGTTCTGGAGCAATCTCGAGGGCTAGGTGGTCGGGCCAATCGACCTCGTTTATTCTCAGAAACAGGATCGTGATGCTGTGCACGTTCTCTCCTTCCTGGCTGTGTGCACGAGAAGGGAAGGGCTCAGGCAGGTGGTTGCGGGCTGGGCTTCTTTTAGAGAGAGAACCAGAGAGATGAGGTTTTTTTAAAATAATAATTTCAAAACAAAGCATCGGCCAAGATTTGAAAACTAAAGGATATTTGGAGAGATTTGATAGGAGATAAAAGAGATATATATGTTTCAGAGATGAGATAATGCGGATGATTAAAGAAATTAATTTTTTTGGATTCAAGAGCACTCAAGGTGAGAGGTATATAAGAATAGGAACTATTCATATGAGAATATGCAAAAAGGAAGTTCAAGAAAAATTTGGAAAAAGTGGAGTTTATGTTTGCAACAATCTTTGGAGATAGGGTGCTTGAAGCATTGTTGGTATGGCCAAGGTATTTTATTTCCAAGATTTCAAAGGTGCTCAAATTATGATTCAAAAAGAGTAAGAAAAGGATTGATTGAAGAAGAATTTGAATAAATGGAGTTTGATGTTATGGACAATTTTTTTTTAATAAAGTCCATGATGATAGAATGAGAGGTTTGAAGATTCATAGAAAAATATGAAGAGGAGGTTAGAAAAGGCTCCTACTTGATTTGGAATCAATAAAGTAAGAAGGGATAGTATAGATGTTTAGAAAATTTTAGAAGTAAACAAAAATGCTGTTGGGATAATTGTGGGCATTGCAAGTTTTATAAACCTTGGAGCAAGAAAGAAATGAAACCAAGATTTTCAAAGCACTTAGTAAAAGAATAAAGGATATTTCTACAAAGATTATTTCTTCTAAAAGAAACAAAGTGAGGTACTATTTCTCACATTGAATTTTTGATGTTCAAAACCAAATAACATTTTATCAAGGAAAGGAATATTTCGAGGGAACCATGTGAGTGAGCAAGAGTTAAAGAAAATGTAGAATTGAAGTTGAAATAGAAACAACTTTTATTACAAAAGAGAAAATAATCTCATAGGTCAGATGGACATAAGGTTTAAGTTTCATCAATCAAATAGAAAGTTTTGAAAATAGAGTTAGAGAGGGAAAACTTGGCATGGAAGGGTTTTTCTTGAGTAGAGGGTAGGATTACCAAAAATATGGTTAGTGCCATTATGCAAAGGAGAAATGAGAAGAGCCATGAGAAAATTTCAGGGTTTGCTAGAGATGGGATCAAGAGTGGATTGAGCTAAGCTCACCCTCACAAAGCTCAAGAATGAAAGAGAAGGACATGGGGTGAGTTTTGCATAGGGGAGGTGGTAGGGGTGAGGTGATGGAGAGGGTGAAGTTTAAGATGTTGTTTTGAGGTTTTCCAAAATATGTGGGAGGATAGTGTTTAGAGCTAAAGATAAGCATGAACCTTATTAGGTAAAAACTAAAGGTGATGTGTTGGTCATAGACCCACATAGATAATACTACCATACAAGAATTCTAACAAGGCCAACACAGATCAACACATGCTATTAACCAATCAACATAATAAAGTTTCTATGGGTATGTGCTCTTGAGATGACCATGTCATGGAAATACTTTGAAAATGGTTTGAGGAAGAAAAGAGTTTTGAGGGAGATACCCTGGTTTGGGTATTTTATTTTCTCAAAAAGGAAGGGAGACATTATATCTCCTTTCTTAAAGATTTCTCCTATATGCTAGAAATATACTTGGAAAATATTAGTAAAACATAAGCGTGTAAAAAAAATTCAGTTTTGCAACATAGCGGAACCAATTTTATAGATCCCTATAGATCTTATAATTACACAGTTTTTGTGAAAAGCCTTTTTGTCAAAATAATCTTGGCAATATGTTTTGGAGAAGTCAAACCATTTTACGAAAATGAGAGGTTGCCAAGATAATATTTTTACCAAAAAGTTCTTAGTGTGACATGATCAAGAGCACGAGAATTATGTTGGTTAATAATATTATTTCAGAAATCAATTATAACAGATAAGATTTCACAACAAACAAGTCAAACATGCACAAAAATTTAGTAGGTTTTTTCTTAATTGCAAAAAGTTTTTGTTGGCCCTCATTTTTTCCTTTCTAAACTTTGCTTAGACATGTTTTCAAAAGTTGGGGTGTCACACACGCGATCCTCGGGAGACCCGCATTTTTGTGATTCATGGCAGTACCCCACTACACGTATCTAGTACTCAAGATGCCAGGACCAAAGGGAATCATCACAGTAAAGGGAAGCTTCGAAGTTTCTGACCAATGCGACAAGGAGTTCCACAAGATGGCGCAAAATTTTGGCATGATAGCCAACTATGCAGAAAAAATGACAAGCACGACTACGAAAGGCGACAAGCTACCCGAAGGACGTACTCCAGAGCCAGAAACAAAGAAACCACGAGTAGAAGCATCAGGAGAAGTCAAAGTTATAGAAGAAGAAAAGGAGGCCACGATGGCATAGTTATCAAAGAATAACAGAGTAGAGTAGAAACATAAGGCTATAAAAGCCACGAGTTATCTCAGGGCAATGCCCTCTAGATCCAGAACATAGGTCATAGGCTGGATCTCTTGGGTCACCCCATGTATCTTACATTACAATAATAATAAAGACAAAGCATTCCTCATATGTGATTTTACGATTCTTTCAATGTGGCAAACACACGAATCATACAAAAATACTTTGAGAAGAAATTTCAGACATATAGTCATGAAATAAGAAACTCTCGCGTTCCACATATACACAAAAACACTACAACATTGGGTCATCAGAATCATCCACCCCTAAAGGGTCTAAGTAATGATGCTCACAAAAAAATGTGGCATCCTCTCGAAGTAATCTAGCTATGATTCTTCTCGCTGGAAGGATGGTAGCATCCATATGGACTCGCATCCTAGCTCCTCCTAAAGGAAGACTAAGCGACATGGACATATAATTAAGCCGTGGGTGCCACTTGCGTATCCATCCAAGAGCAAAATTGGCGCCAGCCACTAAGTTGAGTTCAATTAGATGATGGATTCGTTGACTAGATCGGAAAGTATCTAGTAATAGTGGAAAGCTTGCAAGCAAGGGATTACGAGGAAGCATGACAGAGTGCATGGTCGTCAAGGATCTTCGGCACCCATCAACCGCCTCTCCGATATGCTGGGCGCAGTCTTGAAGCAAAATGATAGCCTCACGGCATCATGGATTAGACCACAAACTATCAATACCCTCTGATGCTTTCTCCAGAGCTGCATTTCGCTTGGCAACCCGACGAGCCTCATCAGCAAAATCCAAGCAAGTACCTAAGAGTACAAAGGATATCACAAGATAGTAATGGAACATAAGAGGAAAAGAGAAGTCGCAAGGAACCTTACATCTCAGCATCTCGCAAGTAGATTCGACAATGCCAATGATAAAAGATTCGCATTCCTCATGATGGAAAATCTTCGTCGTCAGACTAGACACCTTATCATCAAGAGCAGATATCTGCTTCATAAAACCATAAGCTTTGCTAGCTTTGTCAACAGCCAACTTTGCTTGGCGTTTGGCCAAAGTTAAGCGAGTCTCAAGATCTGTAATCCTTGAAGAATATTTTGCGCATTGAGAGCAGCGGCGAGGAGGCGACAAAATTTTGGAACCAAATGCGCTGGCAGAAGAGGGAGCATGAGCGTGACTCAAAGGATCACCGATGTGCATGGACTGGAAGTCAAAAGAAAGGAAAGGGGAAACATTTCAGAAACTAACACAATATATCATAGAAAAGAGATATATTTACATACATGCAAACCCTTTGGCTAAGGTTCTTGGGTTGCATACGATTAAAGGTTCTTACAATCAAAAGCAGAAATTGAAACTACAATAAAGAAGTCGAGTCTACACCACCTTAGCATTTTGCTCCATGGCAGAGGAAGGGATTGTTCCCTCAGCGTTAGTAGTTGAAGGAGGCACAAAAGTAGCCATCGCTGGAGTCAATGAAGTTGGCGTCAAGGAAGCTGCAGAAGCCGCTGAGGGAGAAATTATCAACACTATGGCGGGCGTAAATTTCTTTGCCTTCTCAAAAAAGGCCTTCAGTTCCGAGCGGGTGTGTCCATGAGGGGAGCTAATCTTCTCCCAATCAAGATCTACACCATGTGCATAGGAAAGCGTGATGGCACCCTCAGCACCTCACTTCACAGAAAGCCCCTTCAGCTGGAGGATGGGATCATCATCAATATCGAAGGCTTTGGCGAGTTTCTTCAGGTCATTGATCGGAACCTTTGCCTTTTTCTTAGGCCACAACCCGACGAACGTCCACGAAAGAACGCGGTTAACCAACTCAAAGATCTCCTGGACAGATATCTAGTTTGATTCGAGTAAGTTAAGCGCGGCCATAAGAGGATCATCGCCCGGCTGCAGAGTAGACAAAGGTACCTTGGTACGCTCTGTACAATGAAGGGGCAGGTAAACAGCAGGAAAGGGAAATATCAGCAAGCATAAGAAAGAAATAGCAGTAAAAGAAGAGGACAAGACAAGTATGTACCTCCAGCAGCAGCAGACATTGTTTGAGCCATTCGGCTATGACTTGCTCTCGCTGAAGGTGCTCCTTGTTGGCGTCGACCAAAGCTTTCTCTGCTTTCTTCGCCTTAGCGAGTGCTATCTTATACAGCTTCTCAGCATTTGCTTTGGCAGCAGTTGCGGAATCAAACGCTTTCTGCGAAGCGATAAGCTTAGCCTCTAGCGATGAAATGCAAGCATTGGCTGATGCTAGAGCATCTGTAGTCCAGCAAAGAAAGGAGAAGGAAGTCAAATAAACAGGGAAAACGCATATAGAGTAAGCAAAGACAGGACAAAGAATTCACCTTCAGAAGCTTTCGCAACCTTCAAATACTGAGTACACTCAGTACCCAGGGCGACAAATTTCTTCATCAGCGCCAGGCAAGGCAAGAACATATAAGTATACACAAGGCGAAGGGAAAAAATTTATAGTACAATCGCTCACATCATCAGAAGAGCTTGTGGGCTCATGTGCTTCAAGAGAAATGTTGGCTTCTTTGGATTTCTTCACTCGCTTGGTGCCTCGGGTCACAGGAATCTTCTTGACATAAGCCCTGGTGGTCCTCGGCGCCTGCACAGCCAGCTCAACTTCTTGCACGAAAGGCTTGTCAGGAATTATAGCCTGTGTAGAAGGAACAGCCGTGGCATCCATTAGCGGCTCCTCATCATCAATACAAGAAGAAATAGGTTTTATACAACCTAAAAGAAAGAAATTCAGAAGGACAACGGAACCCGCAGAAACACTTATGAAGCCAAAAGGTTGAAGAATTCGACACCTTCTTCTAGAACAGGGGCTTCAGTAGCCACAGTTCTCTGCACAGAAGTACTCAAAGACGTAAAATTGTAAACATGCTTCCTTTTCCTGTCTGCACCAGTTTCTTTAGAAAGCGCAGGAGGAGGTGTCGTCGAGCTGGTATCTGCTTCTGATTCTTCGGCTTCATCTCTGTCCTGATTTTCTTTAGCCTCGGGGGCTTCAGATATAGTGGAGGCCAGATCAGCCAGGAGAGGCCCTTCCTCGGGAAGAGGAGGGAGTGAAACGAGGAATTGATGGTCCTGCAGAATAATAAGTGAGAAAAGTATTCAATGCAAGGAAAAACATAGGTGGAAACCGATGAAATTCGACAACAAGTATACAAAGCAAACAAATGCATACCTCGGGTAGGGGGTGCACAGAGTTGAAGTAATTGGCGGTCAAGTCTGCGACTGCGTGATCCTTGGTGAGCTTGGTGAGGCTCCTAACTCGCTTGTCGACATCTTGCTTCTCCATTAGATCTTCAGAGAGGCGAGAAGGATCCACCAAGCCAGCATAGCTCCAAAGTTTGGAAAGGCGATGCTGAAGGGGTTGAACTCAATGTTGCACAAAGAATGCCATGAGCTGAATACCCGACAAAGCACCTCCTTTACCTCCTTTCAGAGCTTGGATGCGAGTCAACAGAGGAGCAATCTGTTCCATTTCAGTATGTGTGGGAGGTGAATCCCATGATGCCAATTTCTTCAGTTCCTTGGAGGCGTCAAAGGGGGCTAAGCCATACTCATCTTTGGAGGAGGCCTTACGGTCCTTGATGTAGAACCATTTTGTCCTCCAACCTTGGACTGACACAGACATAGAAAACTTTAGATATTGAGCTTTGGCACGCACAGAGATGACAGTGCCATCTAGTTTGGGTTTGTTGGCTAATACAATGTTGGGGCGGAGTCGAAAGATCGAATGCCAAAGAAGAAAGTGGGGCTCAATCCCCAAGAATGACTCGCAAAGAGTCACAAAGCAAGTGATGTGGAAGATAGAATTCGGTGTGAGCTGGTGAAGTTGCACACCATAAACAAAAAGAAGCCCACGAAGAAACTCGTGGGCAGGAAGAGACAGTCCACAGAGGAGGAAGGAGAGGAACATCACCCGATAACCGCTCGGGGGCTGAGGGATCCGCTCGGTGCTTGGGAACTTGATGGAGTCCTTGCTAGAGATGAGGCCATCCATCCTAGCCTTCTCCACCTCCTTCTGCTGGATAGCAGAGTGCACCCAGTTGGTCACGGGGTTCATCATCTTTCCCTTGGCCATAATGTTCTTAGACGCAAGGTGCTTTATGCGCATCTACAAATCTGTGCCTGGGGGCTATGTGAGAGGGGAGAAGGATGTAGAGATCGTCAATGGCAGCGGCGGCAGAGAAGAAGAGCTGGTAAACAGTAAAAAACCCCACTCTCCCCTTATATACCTTCTCGGCAAAGGAACATGGGCTGAGACGTGGCGAAAGGAGTGGAAGTAGCAGCCCACTAATGGGCAGAAAAATATTAAATTACCGCGCTACCCACGAAATGGTTCGCGCTCAAATCAAAGTGACGTATAGCTAAATTTGGCCAATGACATCACGAGGAAGATGAAAAGTAAAAAGATCAAGTTGACATATGCATATACTCGACGAATATAGAATATGGCAAGTTCTGAATAAAGAATGAATCAAAGAGGGAAACAAAGTTGGCACCGACAATTCAAATAACGATTAAGGAGACTATACCCGAAAACATTCGACTATAGCCTCGGGGGCTACTACCATCGGGAGCACTAAGCGCGCCCCCGACGAAATTATAATTAAACTATTGAAGTATGAAGATAAGAGAACACTATATTCGAGTCTATACTCAAAAAAATTCTTTGACTATAGCCTCGGGGGCTACTCCCATCGGGAGCGCTAAGCGTGCACCCGATGATATTTATTCATGAATACTGAAGCAACACAGGTGATGGAAGATTCGATGATACTCCCATCGGGAGTGAGTTTTTTATTAAGTCATGGTTATATAACCCAAATATTTTCAGTCAAATAAGACTGCGACATGTAATTCTCAAGTTGCGTTATCGCAACGAAACTCGAATACCATGATTATTCACGAAGGTAAGACCCCGGGATCCGTCCTGTGTGGCCTGGTATACGCACATGGATGCGCTTTGCTGGTATGCATCCGTGTCTATGATGCGAAGAAAATCCCGGTGGACGCACTCGGTACCCTGAGAATCACTGGGATTCATTCTTTGTAAGTCCTAAATGCGGCAAAAAAGTGGGTTTGACCGGTATCCTGAATTCAAGTCCAAGGGGATTGAATTTGAAGTAGGTGGCAAGTACCTATTCCGGCAGTTAACTGACCTCTTGATCCATCAGAGTTGTCAGGCTTGTTCATCAAAACCCCTTGCGAGATATTATCAATAAGATAAGCTGAAAGACCAAGTCGAAGATTGGAAGATATGAAGAAGTCAAAGAATTGATCAAGTCAAAGATTTCAAGATTAGAGATTCTACCCGAATCTGCAATTCTGGTAGAATCTCAGGGGTTACTGACAAGGGTATATATAATAGAGCCCATTAGTTGAGTACCCCTGAGGCCTGTTAAGCTAGGCCCAATTGTAATGATATTCAACATATGAGTTCTTACCGTATGTTGATATTGTAATCTGTATTAGATCCCACTCAATCCTTGAGACCTGGCCATCTATATATAGAGGCCAGGAGAGGGCAGTGTGGGACAGATTGAAAGTAAGCTAGGTTAAACACCCAAGTATACTTTCGACACACCCTTATTTCAACTAACTTTACCTTCGAGTTCATCCGATGCCCTGTCTCCCCGATCCTAAGTCCTTCATTTAGGACATTTGTCGAGTTAACCCTCATCACCTTGTGATCACCAATGTCATATAAAAACCACCATCTCCTTGTCCTCCATTTTGATCAAAACCATTTTCGAAATCACTTTTGTGGGGTAGGTACTACCCCAAGGTTTTCGGAAACATTTTGTAAACTTGCTTTGAGTGTTCTCATTCCTAGAGTTTTAGCTCCACTAGAAGGTTTATCAAAGGCTTTGTTGCTAACCAACAAGCCACTACTTCAGGGGTAATGGAATAGGTAATCAAAGGGGTCATCTCAATGGATGATAACAATTTGACTCGCGGAGCCTAAGTCAACAGATAATTGCTACAGGAATTATAGCAATATAAATCCATGCACTTCAATAAAACAGAAGGAGACATGCAAATGTGTAAATAGGAGTTCAGATATGCATCAAGTTAGATGGCTTGCCTTGGCTGGCTTGTCCCTGGTCCTCCTTGTCCTGATACTCATACACTTCACCTTCTTCGGTACACTCCTCGTTTGATTCTATCACCAGAAAAATATAACAACGCACAAATAAATACACAAGCATACCCAAGTCACAAGCAATGTAGCACTCCATACCATATTATCAAAGAGTATCAGAAGCAAACAAGTTTAGAAAACAATTAAGATTTTAAAGGTTCTTAATTAGCAATTTATCCCTATTAGAAACTAGGGTTTCTTATTTGATGTGAACACAACAACTTAGCAACCAACTCAAGCATGCAGGCATTCAATGAATCAAACAGCAAACTTATCAAAATTGCAAGTTGAGAACAATCTTAAGAACCTAACAAAGTTGGATTTACTGAAAAACTTGTGGTTAATTTCTTATGAATTAATCAATAGGAAAATATCACTAGAGCACCAAAATAATCCTCAGATATTCTCTAAATCTCAGAAAAATATGAGGTAAAGTGCTCTGGAAATCCATTCCAGAACATGATAGAACAAAGTTGGATTCAATACAAAATTATATTTCTACTGCAAGTAGTGATTTTCCTAAGATTAATTACACACAATGCCATTTTAAATACTACTGCAAGAATACAAGTCCTAAAATAGCAAAACCAGTGGGTCAAGCAAGGTATATTGATAAGATATCACTGAAAATTGGTTTCATTCAATTTCAACATACCAAACTCAAGATTTGCAATTAAGTAAGAAAATAGGCTATTAACACACCACTATTTATCATTTGCTCTACATTGCTCCTAAAATCATGGGACCTATGCCATCTAAAAGTTAATGACTTAAGCTACTCAAGGAAATTTGAATCACTTCATTTCCATGCATAGAACAATTTTGATGGCATCTCAAAGTTTGCAGAACAATTTAAATAGAAATGCATTTTTAGAAAAAAAGAACGGGCCAGGATTTCCCGCCCGGGCTGCTGCAGGGGTGAGCTGGGCCAGCCCATCGGCGGCCTCCCGTGCTGGCGCCTGGCCGAACTGGTACGCACCCGTCCGATCTTGATCGGACGGCGCCGACGTGGCCCAAGCACCGGCGACCTAAAACGGGTGGCGCGACCGCTCGGCCTCGTCGAAAAAGTGTGCAGGCTCACCTAGGGCTTGTCGGAGAGGCTGGCGATGATGCGAATCGGCGGCGGTGATGTGAAGGAGAGCTCGATGACCGTGGCGTGGTCTGGTTTGCTGCAGGTGGTGTCGGGGGTGTTTGTGTCGTTCCTGTCCCGTGCTGGCGCCGGTGAGCTCCCGTCTAGCTCGATTAGGAGCTCCTAGGCATGGGAAAAATAGCACGTGAGTGCGGGTTCAGAACGAGGGAGAAGGCAGGGAGAGAATGGTGGTGGAGCTTGGTCAGAAATGGCCACCGTCTCCACCTTCTTCTCGGTTGCTGGGAGGATGTAGAGCTCCCTCTCCGCTTGGGAGAGGAGCGGGCTTGCTCTGAGTCCTTCTGGTGAGTGAGTGGGGTGGTGGTGTTCTGGTCTGGGCGAAAGAAAACAAGAGCAGGAGAGGGGTGCTGGTTTTATACTCCCGGGGCGGTGCACGGTGAGCTAGGGCGAGGAAGAGGGAGAGGAGTGGGGGTTCGGCTTTGGCATTGGCTAGTGGTGGTGGTGTGGACTCATCCGATAGCGTGGGCGGTGGCTTTGGACGTTTGCAGATGCCAGCTAGCCCGCGCACGCCTGCGGTAGAACGGCACCCTGCAGGTGCTCGTCCGGGGAGTGGCGGTTCGGGGCGGTGTGGGGTCAAGGCTAGAGGGGGAGAGAGAGAGCTGGTGTGCGCCAGAAGGGTCCTGGCTGCCTCCTCTCTCCACGCGCATGAGCTAAACCGACAGAGAACGGACGTGGAGTCGAGGGCGAGAGCGTGTCTAGAGCGATGTGGACATCGCCGGTTGGGGGTCGAATGGTGGCGGTGGTGCACGAGCGGGCTAGGGGGCTCGCCTAGGGAATCGGCGAGGCATAGTGGAGCTGGTGCGCATGCTGGTTTGGTCGGAGGGGGCAGAGAGGATGGGTGGGCTTCGAGGTGTTCGACCTCGGTCTCCGGCCAGAGCGTGGGCAAGGGTGAGGGTTAGGGTTCACCCCTGGGGCTGCCAGGTGGGGTAGGGTGTTGGTCTAGGTCTATTTACCCGTCTGGCGAGTGGTGGAGGGAGATGGGAGAGAGAAGAAAAGATTTGCAAGATCTTTGCATGCACTAGGGCTCGGGTTCCCTCTCTCTCTCAAATTTGAAAATTTTCCAAGCAAGGCATGGCTGGGGTGGTGCTAGGTGCAATGCTGGTCATTGACCATGCCTTGGTGTTGGATACTAGAGAGAAAAGATTTTGTTTTTAGAAAGAAGGAAAGAAAGAAAGAAAAAGCTCACATGAAATGATAGGTCAAAATACTCAAAAATTTGAAATGCATTTCAATATTCTAGATTGGTAAAATGTTTGGAGAGTTTGGAGTCAAATTCCTAGGTCACTTAAACTTCCTAGAATTAAAGAGAAAAGAAAACCAAGAAGAAAAGGAGTTTAAACAAAATCCACACATGCACATGAAATGATAGTGCAAACAAGCAAGCAAGATCTAGATTTATTCTTTCTAGGTTTGAAATGGAAATTAAATTATTTGCAAGCCAACACACACCATAATTCATGGACTCTTGCAAGAATTCTAGAAGAAAATTTTGAACAAGGGATCTTTATAGTGTCACACCAATACACATGGGATCATGCATACACACACACAATCTCCTAATAAAAAGTTTTAGTTTCCCCTAATTAAAGCATTATTTGGTCTTAATATGTATTACAAAAAGTGGGCTATTATAGTTTCATTGGAATTGTAGTTAAATTTAAACTAAACAACGACTTTATGAAACAAGCATTGGCATCATTTTCAACATTGATACAACCTAAGAGGAGATGGTTTAGGGGTGGCTATAAACTACTAGGTTCTAGCATAGCAACTCTTTTCTTTGAGAACACAACCTATCATGCATACTACAAGTAAAGAAAACACTAATGCATATAGTAAAGAAAATGGGTAAAGGGACATGTGTATCACTTGCCTTTTGTCAGAGGTAAAGCTCTCTTCCTCTCAGTAGTTCAAGCAACTCCCCAAACAAACTATAAGATAGAAACAACACAAAATAAACATACCATTCACAACAACAAACAACACGCAGATAGACAAAAGTAAAGGGTTGGGTTATCCTATTTATTTTGGGTTTATTGCACTTAGGGTTCTAAGATTTGGGGATGATGGCATGAGGCTTGGCTTGCAAGGCTTGGCTTTGATGAATGGGATTATCATATTAATTTAATATTCAAAGATTTGGAGGTACATTGAATTACTCAAATATCACATATGAAATTTGGATAGTTCAATAAGATGGAACTGGGATAGTATGAGATTTGATTAGGTGAAATGAAAATGATAAATATAGTGGGTTCATGGTTATCAATTATGATTATTAAATTGGTTAACTTGGTTTTCTTTTCAATATATGGCATAAGCCATTATTTTTGGATTTAGTTTGGAATAGATATTTACACTTGGATGAGGGTGTGACAAGATTGACTATGAAGTTTCAAATATATGGCTAGAGTATAGGTTTCAGTGATAGAATGGATATTTTAACTTGAGTATGATATCACTTACTCAAATTAGCCATTTGTAAATTGAGTAAATATTTCAAGGTAGAATGGATAACAATGATCATGGGATTATTTTGTTAAGATAGATATTGGGTTGGATGATGGGAAGATAGTATTAGGAATCATTTTACTTTAAGATTAAATAGTTTTATTCTTATATTTAGGATATGATCATGTGGACAAATCCACTCAACTTGGCTATTTCCAAAATGGCATAAGATTTGTATTAAGATAGATCATGGACAAGTGATTCTAAGATGAAGTGATTGATAGATTTGCACAATGACTTAGGTATACTCAAATTCTCATTCATGAATTTGAATACTCTCACTTAAGTCCAATTATTTTGGGTAGTGGGTCCACTGGATATTTTTATTTAATTGGTTATTTCCATTTTAGGGGTTTGAATATGGCATACACCACCATTTTTAATTTGTACTGCATTTATTTATGTTATGTGAAAATTATGTTTTGATATGTTTGGATAAGGCTCTGTAAGACAAAGCCAACCTAATTGGAATCAACTCAAAATCATTTTTAAATTTCAAATGAAGTCCAAATTACTGATTTGCACATATTTTAACTTAGCCATTGAGTGCATGACTCAAGTTTGGATTTTTATTGTTTGGAAGTGTTCTACACATTGAGAGGATTCCAGAGACTACAAATTTGCTATTTTTGGGCTTATAGATTTCAAATGGTGAATTATTTGGTGTTTTTAAGCCATTTTAGCAATTTAAATAATGGTCCAATTATTTATACAGAACACATATGATATTTTTACAGATCCTTGTAGATAATTTGAATAGCTTTCATTTGATATAAAATTGTAATTTTTGGCCCAGTAGTTATTTTTCTAAAAAAATTAGAAGTTGGGTACAGAAACAGGGATTTGAATTTAAATTTGAAAAATCAGATTTGACTGGGCTTTGACTGATGACTATGACATGGACAGTTGACCTGACGTGGCTGCTAGGCGTCGATTCCTGATTGGTTGAGGGGAAGGGCGCGCTGACTGCTGACTGTACTGGTCAACAGAGGGGCATCTGGCCGCTGAGATGAGATCCAACGGCCAGGATCTCGCTGACCAAGTCTTACCCTAGACTACACCGGAGATCTGCCGGAGCACACACCGGCGATGAGCGGCATGGCCGTTCCCATCGAACAAGAGGGATACAGGGAGCAGGGAGTATACCACAATGAAGCTGAGGACGAGGCGGTGTTGGTGGCGAGCGGGCTTGGTCGGGGAAGTCCTCTGCTGGCCAGAAATTGTCGTCGGAGTTCTGCCTGGGCTCGGTGGCGCGCGGTCGATGATGAACTCCAGGTTCCAGAGCGCACGCATCCAGTTCTTGATGTCCAGGAGGTCCGCCAGGGCACGGGGAGTCTACAGGTGGTGGCTAGAAGCTCGGGGGTCGCCGGAGTTTGTCGGAATCGATGGTTCTCGCCGTTGGTGACCGCGGCAATGACGAGCTCCACACGGTCTCTGTGGTGGGTCTCTGGGCTCGACCAAAAGGGGAGAAACACCGCGGAGGCTGAGGGGATTAACGTGCGCTCGCTGGACATGGCAATAAACATCGATTTCAATGGAAATCATCGCGATTGAATCGCGTTTACTTCTGCCGTTTCCTGGCAAGATTTGGGGAGAAGAACGTGCTGATAGGTGGGGCCTGCTGGCAGTGGGAGGGAGAGAGAGAAAGGGGAGGGGCTCCCGGGTTTGGCCTAGTTGGGCTGTGGGCCGTTTCTCTGGCCAGGCCAGAAGCTTGCCCCCTTGCCTTTTTCATTTTCTGAATTGATTTCCGATTTTTCCTTTTCTGTTTTATTTCCAGATTTTGTTTGAATTCAAAAAAAATTGATTCAGTTAGAAATATTTATTTTCTGTAAAACTTGTAAAGTGGTTTAGGAATTTGTTGAAGAACACCTTGGAGGTCTTTGATGAATTAATTGAAAACTAGTCATCAACCCGTGCACTGCACGGGCTAGCCGTTTTGAAAACTCCTACTATAATTTTAAAAGGAACTTTCTACTACATAGTACTGCACATAAAAATGTTAGATAATCGAACTAAAATATTTTAGAAAATAAAATTATCAAATATTGTTAAATGCGTACCTTTTTTATTCGATATCATATGTAAACCGGATTTCTCAAACATACATGTGACAAAATGTAGGAGTTTGAGAGTTCAGATGGACTTTGCTTTTTCCACGTCATAATCCATCATATCAAACTCAGCCATAGCTACAAAACATATGTTTAATTACCCTTTTATGTATGTTGAAATCCAGTAATCCAAGCCAATCTGACCATCTTTTGTGCAGCTCAAAGATGTTGGATTTGAAGTAAATTTCAGCAGGCATATCATCTATTTCTAAGGTTATACCATGTGGTTTTAGCAAAAGGGAAAATAATGAAGACAATATATGAAAACATATGACAATGAATCTACAGAACTAAATATCAGTTAGTGCTACAAAGAAAAATGGCTAACCTACTACACATAATGGTTTGGTGAAAATAAAATTTGTTTCTGTAATAACCTCTCGCATAAAAAATGTCTGGAGTTCAAAAACTTAACACGTTCCTACACGGGTTTTATCCTTTAAATGTTGGTAGTTATGGGAATATGGGATAATATTAACGTTCAACCCTGCCTAAATTGCCAATAGCAGACTATACAGTATAGAAAATGAAGATTTATATATGCCAGCAGACATTTGCAAAAAAAGTAGACATTTGCAATTAATGAATCATTGTGATATATCCAGCATTATTCGTTCTTTCTAAACATGGCACATATGCCAGGTTTTATTCAAGACTTCAGAACTCAAACCTACGGTAAATATATATTCCAGAAAAATATACAATTTGGATCAGCTCTCTAGTGAGAACTGTACATCGAACTATCAACATTAAGAGAATGGCATAACCCTCGCATAATCAAATCTAAACTAATAATACGGCTTGAGGACGTGATGGTTAAAAAACCGTGGTAGGTAAAAAAACCGGTCTAAAATTTGGTACGTCAAAAAAACCCATGTCATCAATCCTCCAACAAAAAAATCGATCCGTTTTTCTTTTCTCCCTGTCCCGAACGAAACTTCCTCCCGAACAGATCTCAAACTCCAAGCAAAAACGACAGATCGTCGAGCGTTGGAAGCCTAGCGAACCACGAGCCCAAGGTGTTAATGTAAGCCCAAAACGGTACGTATCAGGTCTCCAGCGCTGATATATACACGGCCCAACGCAGGTATCCATCGACCAAATCGATCGAAGAAGTTTCACTGGCGAGTCGCCTATCGATCGATTTCTATGACGTTTCCCCGATGATCCGATCGATATGAATTTCGGGAGCTGTATTTGCTAGCCAACCTGACTTGTTCGGGTGAATCCTTCGATGATGAGGAGAAACTCCATGGTTCGCGGAAAACAATCGAAGGAGATCGATTCCATACTCCCTCGACATGGCTGACGACTCTCGCTTTTGCAAATTCTCTCTCGTAAATATCCCAACCTCTTCGTTTCTCCCTCGCGCCGTCTCCTTTCTCGAGCGGAGGAAGTGCTGGCAGCGGCGGTAGTGAAAGAGGATGTAGTGCTGGCTGTGATGGTCACGGAAGAGGAGGAAGTGTTGGCCGCAGTGGTCTTGGAAAATGGCCTGCTGCTGGCCATGGAGCTGGCGAGAGGCTCAGCTGCCGATGGTGGCGCTGATCAGGACGCCGCAACAAGGAGCAGATGGTGCAGTACCTTTCACATGCAATACACTGTTCATACGCATGATGCACTATTGACATGTAAAATACACTGTGCACTGTACACATGCATGCTGTACTGTTCGCTGCACTTCAAAATAGACCAAGCCGTAGTGCTATGTGCTTGGAATAGAATTTAATTAGAGCAATAGTGTGCTCAGGAGTCGAGGAGGAGGGGGCAAAATCGGGAAGGTATCGACATGCATTACCTAGCGCCTTATTCCTCGACTAAAAACTGGAAAAAAAATTACGCCCTAATCCTTGGGATAGAGGGAGTATTTATTTGTGCCTCTTCGCATCTGGTTGTGTAGGAAGTGCCACTTAGTGCAAACGTATTGTTCAGTTCCCGAAATCGACGGACCTCCTCCCTGCCCCGGTTCTCGCGCGTCGGGAAGCCGCACAGCGGCCGCAGGAGGGAAGCCTCGAGGCGAGGGATCTGACAGGGTCACAAGGGCGGCCTACGACCAGTGGTAAGGACGATTCGGTCGATTCCATGTGTCCCGACTCAATTCCTTCAAGGAGGAGGAGGATGACGGTAAGGCAGAGCTCCTGGACACGATGCCCTGTCCCGGGGAGGTCTGCAGCGGTGGCGCGACGACGGTGGCCTCTGTGCACGCGAATATCTCTGTTGGGCGGGGATTGTTGAGCGGGGCGTCAGGGCGAGCGCAAAGGCGAAGAATACCTGCCCGAGCTCCTGGAGCTGCAGGCTGACGGTGAGGAGTAAGGCAACAACGCTGCACCCCACCTGCTCCAGTGCTCTTCCGCGCGTAAGCGGCGATGAACAGAGGAGGACTAGCCACCCACTCCAGTGCTCCTCCGCGCTTAGGCGGCAACCTCAGCGATGTGCAGCGCGTGTGCGTATGCTGATTAAATCCAAAAGTGGTCGATTGATCTGGGATGCAGAACGTAGCTAGGTCTCCAAATTCAAATTTTCGCAAGCACAAAGTCTTCCAGGCGTTCCGCTTCAAGCCAGTTTGTGTTATGCGGTTGCCAACCACCCGGAGCGCAGAGTGAGCAGCATCCATGGCGTGCGCGCATGTACTGCAACGGTGACATGCCGATTTCTTCAGAAAATTTACCTTGTTATTGATGTGTGGTTGTAGATGTTTCTGAAAATTCCTTGGAGCAGCTAACAATTGCACTTTTTTCCAACTCGGTTGATTTCTTTTCCCATGTCCATCCATGATATTTTTATATAAAGGCGTTCATAGCCAACAACAAAGCGGACCCCCTTCATACGTCAAAAAACCAGCTTCTTTTCGTCTGTCCCCTGGTTTTTTTTGATCGCACGACCTCTCACCCACCCCGGTGATTCCCCTGGCTCTCCTTGTCGGAGGCAAGGAGGAGGCGGTGCATCAGGGTTTCAGGTCACCCACCCCGGTGATTCCCCTGGCTCTCCTTGTCGGAGGCGAGGAGGAGGCGGTGCATCAGGGTTTTAGGTCACGGGGGAGGGTCACGAGAAGGTGGAGATCATGAGGAGCTTGAGGTCAAGGCGAGGTCGTACTCGAGCGAACCAAGAAGCGGAGAGCGCTAGGAGCCGGCAGCTGGTTCTTGTAGGTCAGTGAACAACCGAGAGAGGAGGAGAGATGGAAGAGGGCTGATGCCATGGAGAAGTGGGGCGACAAGGCTTGGAGTGGAGAGAAACAACAACAGTGGTACTGCATTGTTGCGCTTACAAAGGCGCACGAGCTCGTGGAGGTAGTTGGGCGGCTGCGCCCAGTCGGTGGCTTGGAAGGTCGAGCACTGGGCCAGCAGTGGAGGGAGCCAGGGGCTTCCCGGTGGTGCCCTGGAAGGTGGTGGGGGAGGTAGGAACCGGGCCAGCGAAGGAAGCGGGGTCCCGGTCGGTGGCCTCTCCTTGGACGGTGGCGAAGGAGTAGGTAACCGAATTGGCGGAGGTGGTACTCGGGATTTGGCCGATGGTAGGGAGGTAGGGAAGATGCTCGGCGGTGAAGGGGGCCATGGCAGGTGGTGCATTCTTGTAAGGTGGAGATCCCGGCTGGCCGCAGGGTCTGAGCTGGCGGGGGGACGCTTCGTCGAGCAAGCAGAAAGAGGTGAGCGAGAGAGAGATACTTGGTTGCGTTTACAAAATGGAGGCGGGGTGTGGCGGCAAAAACACCTAAAGGCTCTAAGGTTTTCAACGGGGAGACGCTGGTGGGCTGTAGATGGATCACTGAGACAAGTGGCCGGCTGTGCAAACATGGGCCTGGTCGGTGGTTGTCTGGGGTTTGGCTATGGGCTACTCTCTCTCACCTTTAATTTTTTCTTTTATTTTAAAAAACATTTCTTACTTTCAGATAACAAAAGAAATAGAAAACTAGACAAAAAAATGGCACCATTATAACTTTTTAAATTTTTTCTAAAGTTTGAAGCCATCTTAATTTTTTATTTAATTTCAAGATTTCTTGTATTTTCTTTGTTAGAGACTATAACTATTATATCTAGAGAGGCCGTGGCAACGAACGCGAATTTTATTAATATATAACCAATTGTAGATAAAAACTTATTCTTAATTAAAAGATATTTTGTGTATAATTTAAAAATGTTTTAAATTATTATTATGTGAATGTGGATAATTGTGTTCTATCATTTTCGTAAGGCAAAACTTACACCATTTAATCGATTTAGGGGCTAAATTGGAATATGCCAAATAAAAAAGTGCTGGTTTAAAAAAATCAAATGAGGTGTGCATACAGTATTATCGTTATTCTTCTATGCATATTTGATAAAATCACATGTAATTTAATACTCAACCTATGGTTTGCTTTTGTAATTTAATACTCAACCTATGGTTTGCTTTTGTAATTTAATACTCAACCTATGGTTTGCTTTTGTAGATCATGCGTGGAACAAAATAGATATTCTCCAATCCTACAAAAGAAAGAAATACACACAAAACACAATGTTGTTGGAACATACTAAATAAAAATTTGTTGATAAAAATATTAAGAAAACACAACCATCGGTGTGACGAGAAAATTAAATAGCCCGTAGCAACGCACGGGCATTCAACTAGTTGTATATAGTATTTGGCTAATATATATACTGTATAATTTCAAAGTAATATAGCAGGTACAAACTATACATAAAACAGACCAAATTGATACCTCGATGTGACATCCTTCCTCATGCATCCTCCGTTAGCACATGCATGGTCGATCGTACGCGTATAAACATTGCCATATCCTTTGTCACTATATATTTGTTTCGACCCCTCGGATTACAACTCTGCAGTAAACATAGTAGCTCCTAATAATATAATTTGGATTAGCTCTGTAGTGAAAACCGCGCGCCGAATTGGTTAATCATTAAATGGCTAGATGCAAAAAGAAATAGTAAATCAGGACGTAAACTATACCTAGAGCAGATTGATCTGATACCCGATGTGTCATCCTTTCTCACAAATCCTCCGTTGTCGTATGCTCGACAGGACGTCTGTATGCCGGCAAGGTGGACTTGGCAACACGCTCGATGTGGTTTTTAATTGATCTGTGGTGCGATCTTACCCACAGGCCATAGCCGTATCGATCAGCAGAATCTGTGAGACTGCTGTTTACCGCGGCGGCGGCGATCGTGATGCGAACGGATTGTTTTTTTCTTCTTTTAGGAATTATATCGCGAGGACTCTTGCATGTACGTGGCGGTGAAGCAGATTTGATCGAACGACTGCTAATAGCTCCGAGATATATCGGATGGACATAATTCTCTTTTGTTTCAGAATTAACGTGGAGCCTCGTATGGTGCCTCTAATTAGTATATATATATATAAGATCTACTGATCTATTTTAAGAAGTAAAGCTACAGAACTTAATTGCTTTGGGTGTTTCTTTATTTATTTGAATTTGATAGATTTGATCTTTTCCTTTTTGATATTGATAAGATATGGTTTGAAAATAGAGAGGGTTAAGGGGAATAATTTTAGTTCAACTTAAGGTTGAAAATCATTTTAATAAAACAACGGAGACAGCTCACATCAGCTATATTGCTTATTTTAAATGTGGCCCCTTTTGGTTCTATTTTTGAAATAAAACTTTTTAGAAATAGTTTTCAAGATATAAAAGAAGTAGTTGGGAATTATGGAGGATTTTGTTTCTGAACTTTTCTCAAGATGGAAATAATTCCTTCAACACAGAAGGTTAAAGGAAAAAAATAGTTTGAAAGAAAGAACTTGATAAATAAATTTTGAAGTAGATGAGATATGGGAATAACTTTGATAATTTTAGTATTAGGGTTTAGGGTTTTTGATTTGATTCTTAAGTAGTTTAAGGTAACCTTTAGTTATAGTTCAAAAAGTTTTAATTTCTTGTGATTTTTCAATCAAGACAAACAAATATGAACTATTGAAATAATTTGTTTGATTTTCCAAAAATTGGAAAAGTCAGGGATGTTACAGACTACCACCCTTAAAAGAAATCTCGTCCCCGAGATTGGAGAAAGGTTAGAAAGTTTATTGGTTCCAAAGGAACTAGGGTCTACCACCCTTAAAAGAAATCTCCACTTGGTGGTATCTTGATGCTTCTTTAGGCACTTGCATTTTGTTTCCAGCTTGCATTCACTGTTGTGCTATTTTCCCATGAATCGCCCTTCTCAGTGACTTGTTGTTCAAGACTATCTTCAAAAGTGGGCATACTAAGGGTCCCATCCAATTCAGGTGATAAGCAGATATCATCCATTGTGTTGTCATCAATAAGGTAGTCCACATCTTCCAAGAATGTGTATCTAGCCTTTTCTTGGTCGGTCCTCACCAAGGCCAGGAAACCATATAGGTCATCGCCAAACTCCTTGTTGCTTTTTAGCTGATTTTTGTTCCAGAATCTCAAAAGATGACCCAGTGCCAAGTACTGCATGCTTGCCCCACGAACATGATGAGACCACACATCCCAATGAATTAGGATGGCATCTCTCTGCAGTCTTCTCATGCATTTCATAGGGGTAAACAAGGTGGACTCTGTAGGATGCACTTGAACTTTTAAGGAATGGAAGGTTGCCTTATAACCAGCATTGTTGAATCTTTTCTTGATACCGGTGCTCATCATGCTATCTGCCACTAGTACCAGATGGTCCTTAAGAATTCCTTCCGCAACCATCTTCATAGTCATTGGAAGGCGCTGGACAACTTGATCATACCTCGAAGGTGAACTCCTTTGCAAGAAATAAGGGCTCTAACATAGCTCTCCTGGGTGGGAAAGCAGTTACAAGGAACGGAAGATTGCCTTATAATGCCGCAGACCGGGATGGGGAAGACTTGAGCGGCGGTGCAAAGCTCGGGAACCAGGAGGCAATCGCATAGGTTGTGGTGGCTGTCTCTGTTGTGTCTCTCTGGAGAGGAGCGACCTCTCTTTTATAGGCACAGAGGGAGAGCCGAACAGGCCACGTAGGGAGACAAAATGAAGGGTCGGGGAGGTGAACCGAATAGGCAATAGTCGAAGCTGAACAACCTTCGTATTCAAAAGCCACTGAGCGAAACGTTTCAGATCTGTGCAACCGTTCATAAACCAATTCATCCTCACCGTATTTATATGCTTGGCAACACTTGCCTAACATAAGGGTATAATATATTATCCACCTAAGGTTCAGGCTTATCGATGTCATCTCTCTTCTAGGGTTTTGGGACACTCAAGATTCTCAAAGCCAACATTACAATAAATAATAACAAGAGTAGTAGGAATGGTGATCAGTCCATCCTGCACCCAAATTATTACCTTGTAAGAGGATAGGTGAATCACGTATTCTAACTCTTGGTCAACCTCACCAATTTGATAAACTTTCATGGACATGAACTATGGTTCAAAATCCATTAAATAATTTTAGAAAATACCTCTAGTCTAGTTATCGATCCTTAGCTATAGGTTTGCGTAACTCAAATCCTAAGCTTCAACACCTTGTTAGGTAACACCTTGGTTGGAGTTGCTGATGTTTGACATCTTTGGAGAGGCTTCTCAAGAACACTTGTTTTGGTTGGGTGTAGGTGAGAATAGATTGAAAGGGTCTAAGGAGTTTCCTACCCAAAACCAAAATCAAAACAATACAACAAACATCAAACAACAGGCATTCACCACATCTAGTATATGGTGCAATCAAGCTAGTATGGTCATACCACAATTTGGTAGGATCATTTCTTTAACAGGATATCATTGATTCTATAAACTATAAGTACTGGTGGTCTTGTCTATTACTTGCTTATGTACTTCAAGCTTCTTCTCTACTTCCTTGATTCATCTTCTGGAGTTGTGCAAGCTGCACTTGAGTCTTTCTCCAAGTTCTTCATTTGGCCTTCAATGTAGTTCTTCATGTTGAGTCAAGGAAAATATATGGAGTATCAGTCTCACACTTCTGGCACATTGTGATCTTCTATCCTTTGTTGATGATTTCAAGGTAGGGTCATCTATAGCATTAGGAAACATTTGAAGAGAAAGTAGGAGAGAATACAATGAGTTCAAAATGCAAACTCTTTTTTATGTAAACAGAAACAAGATGAGATAGATAATTTTCTTTTTATCCTAGGGTCTTCCTGTTTCTAATTCCAAACCTAGGGTCTCGATCCTACAGGCAACACTATGCTCTGATACCATTTTGTAACGCCCCACCTTTGGATTAAGGTGGAACACCTGTGTTAAGTGCTATTTTCTGGATCACTGATAACACCACAGAACAAAATGAAATATTCATTGCATAGTATCAAGATTACAATGTGGATGCAGATACAAAGTATTCAAACCTTACAGATACACAGCGGAAAAACAAAGTGGCACTAAGCCTCCATCTTCATCACGTGCCACAAGCAGACATATTGGAATGCAGTCTCGAGATCCTACTAAACAATCTTTATCTGAAAACCTGCACATTTGAATATGCAGCCCCATAAATGGGGGGTCAGTACAATGATGTACTGGCAAATGACACATATTTGGTGGCTGTTGTGAAAGAGCTATCTACATGATATTTGGCTAGTGGAGCTTTTGGCTGATTTGCATATAGCAAGTTTATCCTATCATTTTCCAAATCAAAACTTTTTAAACATTGAAGACTTTTGAGGTCAAGATAACCCCCAGGTGACAACCACCACATACTTTTAGGGTATGTGGCCCTGGGTAGCCACTTAACAAAACCAGGGTAACTCTCAGGCGATGACAACCACACAAATCCTGGATTGATAGCCAGGTGTGTAGCCCCGAGTAGCTACTCAACAAAACCAGGGTAACTCTCATGCAATGACAACCATGTAACACCCCAACTTTTGAAACAATGTTTAAATAGAAATTTGTGAGGCAAAAATGAGGGTCAACAAAAACTTTTTGTAATTAATCAAACCCAGTAAAGTTTTGTGCATGTTTGACTTGATTGTTGTGTAAATCTTGTCTCTTAGAGTTGATTGTTGAACAATATTGTGAACCAATAGAATTCTTGTGCTCTTGTGATCATGTCATTTCAAATATTACTAGCTATTTGAAAAAACCATTATCTTGGCAACTTCTCTTATTTCAATTGGTTTAGTTTTTTTCTAAAACAAAGAGCCAAGATTTATTCTGACGCAAAGGTTTTTCCAAACTAAGTATTTACAAAAACTATAGGGATTTATAGGTTGTTATGATCCCATATTTGTCAACTATTATTTTACAAACATTTCACAAATTGATTACAAACCTTTGCTTCTTTTAAAAAGGCTTTAACAAAATTAGGAGATGTTCCTAACTCCTATATTTTCTAGAAATATAACAAGAGCTCTACTTCCTTATTTGAACCCTTCTTTAACTTTACCACGATATGATCATCTTTGGGTACTTGTTCAGCAATTGCTCTTTGGTTTGTTTGGTAGTTGTTTGTATTCATCTTGCTTGACTTTGTGTGATTATCTGATGTCTACGCACTTCTATTCTTGTAGACACTTGTTGGGCCTCCAAGTGCAGAGGTTTGTAGAACAGCAGCAAGTTTCCCTTAAGTGGATCACCCAAGGTTTATCGAACTCAGGGAGGTTAGAGGTCAAAGCTATCCCTCTCAAGCAACCCTGCAATTACGATACAGAAAGTCTCTTGTGTCCCCAACACACCCAATACACTTGTCAGATGTATAGGTGCACTAGTTCGGCGAAGAGATAGTGAAATTCAAGCGGTATATATGATTATAAGTAGCAAACGTGATGTGAAATAAATATTGCTGTGAGCAAACAAGTAATAAAATAGCAAGTAAACGGTATGCAAAGCTTGGAAACAAGGCCTAGGGATCATACTTTCACTAGTGGACACACTCCCAACAATGTAACATGAATGAACAAGTAACTTCTCTTGCTAAGGTACTCTGAACTACTCTCCTATTGAATAACACTAATCACTGTGTAGTGGCTACAGAAGCACCCCTTAAAGTTCATCAAGTACTTGAAAAACACCACTCATAGAGATATCCAAATCAGATCACAATTCAAGATAGAAATCATTGCAACTTAGACCAAGTACTAACACGGTGCACACACTCTCACCTTTACACCATGAAAGGAGGAATAGATCACTCAAACTATCATAGCAATAATTATTCTCATAATCCACAAGGGATCACAATCATAGCCTAAACCAAGTACCACCATGATGCACGCACTGTCACCGTTACACCATAACAGGAGGAATAGATTACTTTAATAATATCACTAGAGTACACAAAATATCTGAATAATAACATGTACTTGTTCAACATGATACAAAGCTCATGATCACATAAAGATCACATCATGGGAGAGAGAGGTGAACCACATAGCTACCGGTAGAGCCCTCAGCCCCGGGGATGAACTACTCCCTCCTCATCATAGGAGACAGCAAGGTTGATGGAGATGGCGGTGAGGTCGATGGAGACGGCGGAGACGGTGATGGAGACCGATGGAGATGGCTCCAGGGGCACTTCCCCGTCCCGGCAGGGTGCCGGAACAGAGACTTCTGTCCCCCGAAATTCGTCGGTGGCGGCGGCGGAGCTACGGAACTCTTTCTGGAAATCTGATTGGGGGGTTTAGGTTTTTCCGTCCCGAGGCTTCTTATAGGCGAAGGGGCGATGTCAGAGGAGGGCCAGGGCCTCCTCACACATGGGTGGCGCGGCCAGGGGCCTGGCCGCGCCACCTGTGTGTGTGGGGCCCCTGTGGCCCACCTCCTACTCCTCTTTGGATCTCTGGAAGCTTCCGGGTAAAATAAGACTTCAGGATGTGGTTTCGTCCAATTCCGAGAATATTTCCTGTGTATCACCTGAAACACAAAAACAGCAGAAAACAGGGAACTGGCACTGTGGCAACTCGTTAATAGGTTAGTTCTGGAAAATGCATAAAAGTGCCACTAAGTGTAACGAAACAATAGGCAAATGGCGTAAAAACAAGCATGGAGCATCAAAAATTATAGATACGTTGGAGACGTATCAGCATCCCCAAGCTTAACTCCTGCTCGTCCTCGAGTAGGTAAGTGATAACAAAAGAATAATTTTTGAGGTGACATGCACCTACACAATCTTGATCATATATGTAAGCATTGTGAGCTGGGATCATAAGAACTTAAAACATGGGCATGAAGATATAATCATGACAATAAGAACTTAGCAACCATGTTGTAAACATACAAATGAACACAAACAAAAGCTCATGAAAATGAAACAATGAAAGTCAAACGTGTGTTCAAATCATAAGGAAAAACATACAAATGGTTTTCAGCTTGTCCTTCAAAGAGAGCAAAACATAAATGCATAGGACACCTCAAAGTTTAAGAGGGCGACTAGATACAAATAATTTAAGAACAAGTGAAACCAATCATCACGAGTCAATCAATGAACCTTGGGACAATGCATATCACACTAAGAATGACAACTATGCTCTCTTAATGGTGCATAAAGAAAGAAGGTGGTGACTCAACATAAAAGTAAAAGAAAGGCCCTTCGCAGAGGGAAGCAGTGATTGCAAGTTTTATATCCTTCAAAAATTATGGTACTTACCGGCTTTGAGCTCTCATTGCCCCCATCATAAGCATCTTGAATGGTTAAAGTTAATGCGAGAACAATTATGATGCATATGCTTGACAAATCATAAGTTGAAAACCTCGTGTCCCGTGAATATGAGTACCCAAATCTCATGCTACTTTACTTAGAGTCCCAAGCAAGGCTCTTGTCATTGTAAGTATATGCATATCATTGAGAACCGCCAATGGGGTACCTCCGTGCCCGATGACATGGAACAAGCCCACACCAAAATGACAGGACAAGCAGACAATGAACACCTCGACATCTCTTTTATTTGCCTTTTGTTTAGCTTTTTATTGTGAGATGCGTCGTCGAATGTTCACCATGGGTATGCTGCAAATTTCCACCATGAATTATGCATGGCTTAGATTGGCGGCCCGGCGTTTCCCTAACACATATACAAACTCCATGATCCCCACAAGATTCCCAATTCATTTCACACCGCGGGCATCCATAAACAAAAGATCACAATATCAACTCAAATAGGAAGTGCAATGTTGAAGGCTTGCCCCATGACAGCATGGATGGGCTAGTCTCCAACTTACAACTTGCAAGCATAACAACTCAACATAAGAGACCACAATGTCAAATTTTTAAGAACAGGAAAAAGTAAAGTGTGCCTTCCGGTTCGTGAGAGCTTTACTGACCGAATTTCGCATAACACTGGTAAGAGTTTAATTTGAAGAGAAAATAAAAGCAAGTCAAATTTACTTGGAATAGCAAATTGCTAGTAGGCATGTATGGTGGACACTTTGGAAAACTTGGCTTTTAGGAGTTGGATGCACGAGTAGAGCTCATACTCAGTAAAAGGTGAGGGCTAGCAAAAGACTGGGAGCGACCAATTAAGAGAGCAATAATGGCCATAATCATGCAAAGCGACAAAGCGACATTAAAAGAAGCATAAGATGGCATCAAAAGTCAAATACTAAATGATCATGAAGGCAATTGGCGACTTTGTAAGAGTCTAACATGTGTGAGCATGCGCCAAGTCAACCCAAATAAAGGATCAAGGAGAAAACCAAAATAATGCTTCCATACAATAAAAACAATGCATGATTTTTTCAAAGGCTCATTAAGCAATCTCAGTTATTTGAGGCAAGTCATGCTACAGCAAAACCACTAAGCATACTATCAAAAAGACATGAAGCATGACATGAAAAAGCCTAAGCTGCAGTCTACACAAGCTCCTTCTTGTACCACTATTTTGCACAAAGCTTTTTCTCTTTTCCAACACCATTTGAAATTTTTAAAGATACCTCTTTTGATGAAAACCAATAAAGATCAGAGGCAAAAATGCACCTTGATGAAAAGATATGACAAGGTCTGAACGCAAATCAAGGTGAAAACAAAAACTGAAAGCAGTAGCAGAAAAAGAAGAACACTCGGTGAACGATAAGAGTGAAAACTAGAGTGTTCTTGGCAAATGAAAAGCGAGTTCATCTCCTCCAAAAGAAACATGATGTGATCTAACCATTTATTGCAGCAAACTAAACTAAACTAATACTGAAAACAAAACCAACTGACGCTCCAAGAAAAATGCATAGTGCATGAAGCAATAAAAATATAGTGTCTTGAAAGGTGACCTGATTTTTGCCGATGAAGAAGGGGTGCCTCGGGGGCATCCCCAAGCTTTGACGCTTGTACTTCTTGGATATTTCTTGGGGTGATGCATGGGCATCCCCAAGCTTGAGCTTTTATCCATTCTTCATCTCATCTCATCATTCTCCAATCCCTACACTTGAAAACTTCCTTCATACAAAACTAAACACAATTCTATTAGCAACATTAGTGTAAGCATAACATATATTCAACCTCTTTTTGCTTCAGGTTTCAACCCAAAACCACCACATATATAGCATATACTACTATAGAAACTTCCCAAAAAGTTCCATGATCAAAAGAACTCAAAAGAAAGCGATAAAGTGGCAAACACAAATATTGGCAGAAATCTGTCAAAACTGAACAGCTGACAAAGGTCGAATTTTTGAGAGGTTTTCTATTGCTCAAATCAAAAAGTGTTCAACTAAGAAAAGTTTGGATATAACCTGGGGCATATGCACAAGAAATCGCAGGTCCAAAAGATAAACAGAGAATTTTCACGAATTTTTACGGTGCAGCACCGAAAACAGTTTTAGGACAGCAACATCCCCAAATCTTACCTCACTCGAATTAGAGGCTTCTCTTGGCACAAAAACGAAATAAACAAGATAAGGAGCGGTTATTACAGTAGTAATGACTTCCAAGACTCAAAAAAAGAAAAAGTACTGAAAAGTAAACAATGGGTTATCTCCCAAGAGTGCTTTTCTTTAACGCCTTTGAGCTAGGCGCAGTAATTTGCAAAGATGCTCATGTGGGCGCCATATAAGAGCTTGAGGCAAAGGCTCCATATAGGAACTTAAAGCAATAGAGAGCATCAAAAAGCAAGTGTGAAAGACATTTATATCTGAACCACTTCCTATGCATAGGAATCTTGTAAGAAAATAAATCAACGAGGCACATAGTAGCAAGCATGGATAGATAAAACAAGTGCCACTTCAAGATTTGCAACATAAAGAGGGGAAACTTAATATTGTTGAGATCCATCAAACCATGTTTCCCTCTCTCATAATAACTTTCAGTAGCATCATGAATAGAATTAACAATATAACTATCACATAAAGCACCCCTATCATGAGCCACATGCATAAAAGAATTAATACTCACCACAGGAACAATAGTAATAGGAGCAGATTCAGCAGAATAATTATTCTCATCACCATAATCATCATAAATAGGAGGCATATTGTAATCATAACTAATTTTATCCTCAATAGTAGGTGAACTGAAAATATTATACTCATCATCATAGGCTAGAGAACTACTATGTCGCAAAGCATACTCATCAAACATATCATCATAAGAAGGAACATCACATATGGGAGATAAAATATCATCAGAGCAAACTTTCTCCACTAAAGCTGGGGAGTTAAAAATATCATGCTTAACAAGACCAGCTTCCCCAAGCTTAGACTTTTCCATAGCATTAGCAACAATGGTGTTCAAAGCATTCATACTAACAACACTATTAGCATGCAAATTAAGCTCCAAAGGTTTTTCAATTTTCTCTTCAAACACTTCATATCTAAACTCAGGAAAAAGACTACAGAACTCATTGTTTTCCATTAAGCCTAACTAGTGAAAATAAAAACAAGAAACAAAAAGATGTAATTGCAGAATCTAAAGGAAATAACTTCGAGCACTCACACATGAGGATGCGAGTACCTTTTACCTTACCTCCCCGGCAACGGCGCCAGAAAAGAGCTTGATGTCTACGCACTTCTATTCTTGTAGACACTTGTTGGGCCTCCAAGTGCAGAGGTTTGTAGAACAGCAGCAAGTTTCCCTTAAGTGGATCACCCAAGGTTTATCGAACTCAGGGAGGTTAGAGGTCAAAGCTATCCCTCTCAAGCAACCCTGCAATTACGATACAGAAAGTCTCTTGTGTCCCCAACACACCCAATACACTTGTCAGATGTATAGGTGCACTAGTTCGACGAAGAGATAGTGAAATTCAAGCGGTATATATGATTATAAGTAGCAAATGTGATGTGAAATAAATATCGCTGCGAGCAAACAAGTAATAAAATAGCAAGTAAATGGTATGCAAAGCTTGGAAACAAGGCCTAGGGATCATACTTTCACTAGTGGACACACTCCCAACAATGTAACATGAATGAACAAGTAACTTCTCTTGCTAAGGTACTCTGAACTACTCTCCTATTGAATAACACTAATCACTGTGTAGTAGCTACAGAAGCACCCCCTAAAGTTCATCAAGTACTTGACAAACACCACTCATAGAGATATCCAAATCAGATCACAATTCAAGATTGAAATCATTGCAACATAGACCAAGTACTAACACGGTGCACACACTCTCACCTTTACACCATGAAAGGAGGAATAGATCACTCAAACTATCATAGCAATAATTATTCTCATAATCCACAAGGGATCACAATCATAGCCTAAACCAAGTACCACCATGATGCACGCACTGTCACCGTTACACCATAACAGGAGGAATAGATTACTTTAATAATATCACTAGAGTACACAAAATATCTGAATAATAACATGTACTTGTTCAACATGATACAAAGCTCACGATCACATAAAGATCACATCATGGGAGAGAGAGGTGAACCACATAGCTACCGGTAGAGCCCTCAGCCCCGGGGATGAACTACTCCCTCCTCATCATAGGAGACAGCAAGGTTGATGGAGATGGCGGTGAGGTCGATGGAGACAGTGGAGACGGCGATGGAGACCGATGGAGATGGCTCCGGGGGCACTTCCCCATCCCGGCAGGGTGCCGGAACAGAGACTTCTGTCCCCCGAAATTCATCGGTGGTGGCGGCGGAGCTACGGAACTCTTTCTGGAAATCTGATCGGGGGGTTTAGGTTTTTCCATCCCGAGGCTTCTTATAGGCGAAGGGGCGATGTCAGAGGAGGGCCAGGGCCTCCTCACACATGGGTGGCGCGGCCAGGGGTCTGGCCGCGCCACCTGTGTGTGTGGGGCCCCTGTGGCCCACCTCCTACTCCTCTTCGGATCTCTGGAAGCTTCCGGGTAAAATAAGACTTCAGGATGTGGTTTCGTCCAATTCCGAGAATATTTCCTGTGTATCACCTGAAACACAAAAACAGCAGAAAACAGGGAACTGGCACTATGGCAACTCGTTAATACGTTAGTTCTGGAAAATGCATAAAAGTGCCACTAAGTGTAACGAAACAATAGGCAAATGGCGTAAAAACAAGCATGGAGCATCAAAAATTATAGATACGTTGGAGACGTATCAGCATCCCCAAGCTTAACTCCTGCTCGTCCTCGAGTAGGTAAGTGATAACAAAAGAATAATTTTTGAGGTGACATGCACCTACACAATCTTGATCATATATGTAAGCATTGTGAGCTGGGATCATAAGAACTTAAAACATGGGCATGAAGATATAATCATGACAATAATAACTTAGCAACCATGTTGTAAACATGCAAATGAACACAAACAAAAGATCATGAAAATGAAACAATGAAAGTCAAATGTGTGTTCAAATCATAAGGAAAAACATACAAATGGTTTTCAGCTTGTCCTTCAAAGAGAGCAAAACATAAATGCATAGGACACCTCAAAGTTTAAGAGGGCGACTAGATACAAATAATTTAAGAACAAGTGAAACCAATCATCATGAGTCAATCAATGAACCTTGGGACAATGCATATCACACTAAGAATGACAACTATGCTCTCTTAATGGTGCATAAAGAAAGAAGGTGGTGACTCAACATAAAAGTAAAAGAAAGGCCCTTCGCAGAGGGAAGCAGTGATTGCAAGTTTTATATCCTTCAAAAATTATGGTACTTACCGGCTTTGAGCTCTCATTGCCCCCATCATAAGCATCTTGAATAGTTAAAGTTAATGCGAGAACAATTATGATGCATATGCTTGACAAATCATAAGTTGAAAACCTCGTGTCCCATGAATATGAGTACCCAAATCTCATGCTACTTTACTTAGAGTCCCAAGCAAGGCTCTTGTCATTGTAAGTATATGCATATCATTGAGAACCGCCAATGGGGTACCTCCGTGCCCGATGACATGGAACAAGCCCACACCAAAATGACAGGACAAGCAGACAATGAACACCTCGACATCTCTTTTATTTGCCTTTTGTTTAGCTTTTTATTGTGAGATGCGTCGTCGAATGTTCACCATGGGTATGCTGCAAATTTCCACCATGAATTATGCATGGCTTAGATTGGCGGCCCGGCGTTTCCCTAACACATATACAAACTCCATGATCCCCACAAGATTCCCAATTTATTTCACACCGCGGGCATCCATAAACAAAAGATCACAATATCAACTCAAATAGGAAGTGCAATGTTGAAGGCTTGCCCCATGACAGCATGGATGGGCTAGTCTCCAACTTACAACTTGCAAGCATAACAACTCAACATAAGAGACCACAATGTCAAATTTTTAAGAACAGGAAAAAGTAAAGTGTGCCTTCCGGTTCGTGAGAGCTTTACTGACCGAATTTCGCATAACACTGGTAAGAGTTTAATTTGAAGAGAAAATAAAAGCAAGTCAAATTTACTTGGAATAGCAAATTGCTAGTAGGCATGTATGGTGGACACTTTGGAAAACTTGGCTTTTAGGAGTTGGATGCACGAGTAGAGCTCATACTCAGTACAAGGTGAGGGCTAGCAAAAGACTGGGAGCGACCAATTAAGAGAGCAATAATGGCCATAATCATGCAAAGCGACAAAGCGACATTAAAAGAAGCATAAGATGGCATCAAAAGTCAAAAACTAAATGATCATGAAGGCAATTGGCGACTTTGTAAGAGTCTAACATGTATGAGCATGCGCCAAGTCAACCCAAATAAAGCATCAAGGAGAAAACCAAAATAATGCTTCCATACAATAAAAACAATGCATGATTTTTTCAAAGGCTCATTAAGCAATCTCAGTTATTTGAGGCAAGTCATGCTACAGCAAAACCACTAAGCATACTATCAAAAAGACATCAAGCATGACATGAAAAAGCCTAAGCCGCAGTCTACACAAGCTCCTTCTTGTACCACTATTTTGCACAAAGCTTTTTCTCTTTTCCAACACCATTTGAAATTTTTAAAGATACCTCTTTTGATGAAAACCAATAAAGATCAGAGGCAAAAATGCACCTTGATGAAAAGATATGACAAGGTCTGAACGCAAATCAAGGTGAAAACAAAAACCGAAAGCAGTAGCAGAAAAAGAAGAACACTCGGTGAACGATAAGAGTGAAAACTAGAGTGTTCTTGGCAAATGAAAAGCGAGTTCATCTCCTCCAAAAGAAACATGATGTGATCTAACCATTTATTGCAGCAAACTAAACTAAACTAATACTGAAAACAAAACCAACTGACGCTCCAAGAAAAACGCATAGTGCATGAAGCAATAAAAATATAGTGTCTTGAAAGGTGACCTGATTTTTGCCGATGAAGAAGGGGTGCCTCGGGGGCATCCCCAAGCTTTGACGCTTGTTCTTCTTGGATATTTCTTGGGGTGATGCATGGGCATCCCCAAGCTTGAGCTTTTGTCCATTCTTCATCTCATCTCATCATTCTCCAATCCCTACACTTGAAAACTTCCTTCATACAAAACTAAACACAATTCTATTAGCAACATTAGTGTAAGCATAACATATATTCAACCTCTTTTTGCTTCAGGTTTCAACCCAAAACCACCACATATATAGCATATACTACTATAGCAACTTCCCAAAAAGTTCCATGATCAAAAGAACTCAAAAGAAAGCGATAAAGTGGCAAACACAAATATTGGCAGAAATCTGTCAAAACTGAACAGCTGACAAAGGTCGAATTTTTGAGAGGTTTTCTATTGCTCAAATCAAAAAGTGTTCAACTAAGAAAAGTTTGGATATAACCTGGGGCATATGCACAAGAAATCGCAGGTCCAAAAGATAAACAGAGAATTTTCACGAATTTTTATGGTGCAGCACCGAAAACAGTTTCAGGACAGCAACATCCCCAAATCTTACCTCACTCGAATTAGAGGCTTCTCTTGGCACAAAAACGAAATAAACAAGATAAGGAGCGGTTATTACAGTAGTAATGACTTCCAAGACTCAAATAAAAGAAAAAGTACTGAAAAGTAAACAATGGGTTATCTCCCAAGAGTGCTTTTCTTTAACGCCTTTGAGCTAGGCGCAGTAATTTGCAAAGATGCTCATGTGGGCGCCATATAAGAGCTTGAGGCAAAGGCTCCATATAGGAACTTAAAGCAATAGAGAGCATCAAAAAGCAAGTGTGAAAGACATTTATATCTGAACCACTTCCTATGCATAGGAATCTTGTAAGAAAATAAATCAACGAGGCACATAGTAGCAAGCATGGATAGATAAAACAAGTGCCACTTCAAGATTTGCAACATAAAGAGGGGAAACTTAATATTGTTGAGATCCATCAAACCATGTTTCCCTCTCTCATAATAACTTTCAGTAGCATCATGAATAGAATTAACAATATAACTATCACATAAAGCATCCCTATCATGAGCCACATGCATAAAAGAATTAATACTCACCACAGGAACAATAGTAATAGGAGCAAATTCAGCAGAATAATTATTCTCATCACCATAATCATCATAAATAGGAGGCATATTGTAATCATAACTAATTTTATCCTCAATAGTAGGTGAACTAAAAATATTATACTCATCATCATAGGCTAGAGAACTACTATGTCGCAAAGCATACTCATCAAACATATCATCATAAGAAGGAACATCACATATGGGAGATAAAATATGATCAGAGCAAACTTCCTGCACTAAAGCTGGGGAGCTAAAAATATCATGCTTAACAAGACCAGCTTCCCCAAGCTTAGACTTTTCCATAGCATTAGCAACAATGGTGTTCAAAGCATTCATACTAACAACACTATTAGCATGCAAATTAAGCTCCAAAGGTTTTTCAATTTTCTCTTCAAACACTTCATATCTAAACTCAGGAAAAAGACTACAGAACTCATTGTTTTCCATTAAGCCTAACTAGTGAAAATAAAAACAAGAAACAAAAAGATGTAATTGCAGAATCTAAAGGAAATAACTTTGAGCACTCACACAGGAGGATGCGAGTACCTTTTACCTTACCTCCCCGGCAACGGCGCCAGAAAAGAGCTTGATGTCTACGCACTTCTATTCTTGTAGACACTTGTTGGGCCTCCAAGTGCAGAGGTTTGTAGAACAGCAGCAAGTTTCCCTTAAGTGGATCACCCAAGGTTTATCGAACTCAGGGAGGTTAGAGGTCAAAGCTATCCCTCTCAAGCAACCCTGCAATTACGATACAGAAAGTCTCTTGTGTCCCCAACACACCCAATACACTTGTCAGATGTATAGGTGCACTAGTTCGGCGAAGAGATAGTGAAATTCAAGCGGTATATATGATTATAAGTAGCAAACGTGATATGAAATAAATATCGCTGCGAGCAAACAAGTAATAAAATAGCAATTAAACGGTATGCAAAGCTTGGAAACAAGGCCTAGGGATCATACTTTCACTAGTGGACACACTCCCAACAATGTAACATGAATGAACAAGTAACTGCTCTTGCTAAGGTACTCTGAACAACTCTCCTATTGAATAACACTAATCACTGTGTAGTGGCTACAGAAGCACCCCTTAAAGTTCATCAAGTACTTGACAAACACCACTCATAGAGATATCCAAATTAGATCACAATTCAAGATAGAAATCATTGCAACTTAGACCAAGTACTAACACGGTGCACACACTCTCACCTTTACACCATGAAAGGAGGAATAGATCACTCAAACTATCATAGCAATAATTATTCTCATAATCCACAAGGGATCACAATCATAGCCTAAACCAAGTACCACCATTATGCACGCACTGTCACCGTTACACCATAACAGGAGGAATAGATTACTTTAATAATATCACTAGAGTACACAAAATATCTGAATAATAACATGTACTTGTTCAACATGATACAAAGCTCACGATCACATAAAGATCACATCATGGGAGAGAGAGGTGAACCACATAGCTACCGGTAGAGCCCTCAGCCCCGGGGATGAACTACTCCCTCCTCATCATAGGAGACAGCAAGGTTGATGGAGATGGCGGTGAGGTCGATGGAGACGGCGGAGACGGCGATGGAGACCGATGGAGATGGCTCCGGGGGCACTTCCCCGTCCCGGCAGGGTGCCAGAACAGAGACTTCTGTCCCCCGAAATTCGTCGGTGGTGGCAGCGGAGCTACGGAACTCTTTCTGGAAATCTGATCGGGGGGTTTAGGTTTTTCCGTCCCGAGGCTTCTTATAGGCGAAGGGTCGATGTCAGAGGAGGGCCAGGGCCTCCTCACACATGGGTGGCGTGGCCAGGGGCCTGGCCGCGCCACCTGTGTGTGTGGGGCCCCTATGGCCCACCTCCTACTCCCCTTCGGATCTCTGGAAGCTTCCGGGTAAAATAAGACTTCAGGATGTGGTTTCGTCTAATTCCGAGAATATTTCCTGTGTATCACCTAAAACACAAAAACAGCAGAAAACAGAGAACTGGCACTGTGGCAACTCGTTAATAGGTTAGTTCTGGAAAATGCATAAAAGTGCCACTAAGTGTAACGAAACAATAGGCAAATGGCGTAAAAACAAGCATGGAGCATCAAAAATTATAGATACGTTGGAGACGTATCATTATCTCAATCTCAGAATCTATCTTAAAGTTTTCCTATCGACCATCCATCTCTTGTAGCACTTCTATCATCTTTCCAAGGTGCACCTTCAACCTTAGGATCCCTTTTCCTATTTATATCCAATTCCTTATACTAGTCACGTTTGGTTGACTAGTGCCATGTGTGTTTTCCTATGAATGTACGTGAGGTATGAATTGCCTCCACTTTGGTAATTATTTTGGCAATCTCAATAAACCAAGTCCAAAAAAAAATACTCAAATGACCTTGGGCAAACTTTCAAAATTTCAAAAAATGATTTTACCTCCAAATAGACCTCAACCCCTAATTCTCGTCTTCTTCTTTTTGGTCTACCAAAATACTTCTAGTTTTGTCAAACTATTTTCAAAACCTTTTCTCAAATGAAAATAGGAAATGCTACTTATATGTTTATAATATCCTTTCCATTCAAAGATATTTTTTCTAGAAAATTATTGTTTATTTATTCTTTTTCCTATTTACCAAAGTGCATGCTAATGGTATATGTGTCATTTCATGCACCTCATTTTGTCAAATAAATTTAAGAAATTTTTGCTGTGAGTTTAATGCAATCAGAACCCTTTTTAACTCAAAATCTTATTTTCCTTTTATTCAAAAATCTCAAAGGCTACTCCATTGGAAATTCTTTCAAAGTTGGGTCAAATTCATTTTATTTTCAAAACCAACACATGAGTGAAGTGTTTTATCCCAATATATCTTGGAACACTACCACCATTTCTCTATCATCTTTTCCAAGATTTATATTCAAGAAAAATTCAGAAAACTTAATTAAATATTCTTGAAGGCAATACAACAAACACCTTGCAAGTAAGTTCTACTCGAATCTAATCTGAGTCAAAACCCAGGCCCAAACGTTGTAAAATCCACTAATTACTGCCATGTCAGCATCCTAATCTCCCTAGGCATTTTTCCCTCTCGTATCTCTGTCAAAATCCCGGGTTTTAGGGAACCTTTCGGGAGAGCTCGAGCTATCCCTCTCTCCCTTCTATCTTTCCCTCTTCTCCCTCTCTGGCTGACTCTTCTGCCCTGCACACACTTCCCCATGCGTGGACACCCCAGCACCGCCACCATTGCCCCATGGTTGGCCATGGACGCCACTCTCCCCCTCCTTCTTTTCTCCCTCTGATGGGCACCCGGTATTTGGTCAATGTTAGTTCAAGCACCCCTGCTCCACTAGCTGCGCCAGGACGCTGCCCTGTCCCATCTCCCTGTGGTGCGCATGGTCCCGAGGTCCCCGCCGCTGCCCACTGACCCACACCAAGCTCGCCGCCTTGTGGTCACCACGAGCATGGCATGCCAATCTGTTCCCGTTCCTACCATGCAACCTAGGATGAACCAACATGCTGAAGCGTAGAGCCTCTATCCAAAAATACACTGGACACCCTCAATAACTCTCTCATGCACTCTAGTCTGAACCCTCATGATCAAACACCTGCGTGCTCTCTCAAAGCATGACATGCTCCGACCATTTTAGCTCGTGCCATTCATCACTGTGTATTGCGCTGAGCTCTACCCTCCATACCGTGCATGTTTCCATCGCCTTTTTGCTCAATTGCGACCGTACATGCATCGCACACGAGCCGTACACCACACCGAGACACACCGCAGCTCCATCTATTTAAGATGACCCTGAGCCTTAGCCAGCAATGCACCACTCCATAATCTCTCCCTCAGACCACAAGACCCACAGAGAAGGGATGCTACTCTCTCTTCTTCTCCTTCCACCCGTCGATGTGGGCAAGCCAAAGCTCATCTTGGTCTGCCGCTCATTGAGCCAAGGGCACACCAGCACAGGACCCCTCCGCCCCCCCTTTTTGTCTCCTCCTTCTTCTCTAAAGCCTGCAAACCCTAACCAAACCTCCATTTTCCCTGCAGCTTGCCTAAACCAAGCCGCCATCAAGTCCGACATATTCGTCGCTATAAGTGTCAGCCGTCCGTGGGTCGGTGTAGACGAGCTCGCCCGCGGCTCACCAACGGCTGGGAGCCCACCTGTGCGGCCGAGCAGGCCAAGACGAGAAGGACCAAGCCCCCACCGCATCATGTCCACTGTCCTCGACGGTCCCCTTGGAGAGCAGCTCTCGATTGTCATCTCCATCGAGTAGCCAGAATCCTGTAGCATGAATTTTAAAGCTTCTCTCGTGTTTTTTTTAGTTACTATTCTAGGGAAGCTAACTGGGCCAGCCCGGCGAGGTGTGAGACGTCTCAAACATATCTATAATTTTTTGAAGCTCCATGCTTGTTTTTACACCATTTGCCTTATGTTTCGTTACACTTCGTGGCATTTTAATGCGATTTTTGGAACTAACCTATTAACAAGTCGCCACAGTGCCAGTTCCCTGTTTTCTGCTATTTTTGTGTTTCAGAAGTGATACACAGGAAATATTCTCAGAATTGGACGAAACAAATTTCTGAAGTCTTATTTTGCCTAGAAGCTTCTAGAGAACCAAAGAGGAGGTGGAGTGGGGCCATGAGGGCCCCACACACCAGGCTGGCGTGGCCGAGGCCCTGGCCATGCCACCTAGGTGTGAGGGCGCCCTGGCAGCCCCCTGACGACGCCCCTTCACCTATAAGAAGCCTCGGGACAGAAAACCCTAAAGGAGTCAACAATTTTCCAGAAGCAGTTCCATAGCTCCGTGCCGCCATCGACGAATTTCGAGGGATAGAAGTCTCTGTTCCGGCACCCTGCCAGGATGGGGAAGTGCCCTCGGAGCCATCTGCATTGGTCTCCATCACCGTCTCCGCCGTCTCCATCGACCTCACCGCCATCTCCATCAACCTTGCTGTCTCCTATGATGAGGAGGGAGTATTTCATCCCCGGGGCTGAGGGCTCTATCGGTAGCTATGTGGTTCACCTCTCTCTCTCTCCCATGATGTGATCTTTATGTGATCATGAGCTTTTTATCATATTGAACAAGTAGATGTTATTATTCAGATATTATGTGTACTCTAGTGGTGTTATTAAAGTAATCTATTCCTCCTGCCATGGTGTAATGGTGATAGTGCGTGCATCATGGTGGTATTTGGTCTAGGCTACGATTGTGATCTTTTATGGATTATGAGAATAATTATCACTATGATAGTATTGAAGTGATCTTTTCCTCCTTTCATGGTGTAATATTGATAGTGTGTGCACCGTGTTAGTACTTGGTCTAAGTTGCAATAATATCTATCTTGAGTTGTGATTTTATTTGGATATCTCTATGAGTGGTGTTTGTCAAGTACTTGATGAACTTTAAGGAGTGCTTCGTAGCCCTACGCAATGATTAGTGTTGTTTAATAGGAGAGTAATTCCGAGTACCATAGTGAAGAAAAGTTATTTATTTGTTCAATCATGTTATATTTGTTGGGAGTGTGTCCACTAGTGAAAGTATGATCCCTAGGCCTTGTTTCCAAGCTTTGCACACCGTTTACTTGCTGTTTTGTTACATGTTTGCTTGTTGCCATTTTTATTCCAGATTGCATTTACTACTTATAATCATCTATACCACTTGTATTTCACTATCTCTTCGCCGAACTAGTGCACCTATACATTTGACAAGTGTATTGGGTGTGTTGGGGACACAAGAGACTTTCTATATTGTAATTGCAGGGTTGCTTGAGAGGGATAGCTTTGACCTCTTCCTCCCTGAGTTTGATAAACCTTGGGTGATCCACTTAAGGGAAACTTGCTGCTGCTCTACAAACCTCTGCACTTGGAGGCCCAACAAGTGTCTACAAGAATAGAAGTGCATAGACATCAAGCTCTTTTCTGGCGCCGTTGCCAGGGAGGTAAGGTAAAAGGTACTCGCATACTCCTGTGTGAGTGCTCGGAGTTATTTCCTTTAGATTCTGCAATTACATCTTTTTGTTTCTTGTTTTTATTTTCACTAGTTAGGCTTAATGGAAAACAAAGTGTTCTGTAGTCTTTTTCCTGAGTTTAGATATGAAGTGTTTGAAGAGAAAATTGAAAAACCTTTGGAGCTTAATTTGCATGCTAATAGTGTTGTTAGTATGAATGCTTTGAACACTGTTATTACTAATGCTATAGAAAAGTCTAAGCTTGGGGAAGCAGATTTTGTTAAGCATGATATTTTTAGTTCCCCAGCTTTAGAGAAGAAAGTTTGCTCTGATGATATTTTATCTCCCCTATGTGATGTTCCTTCTTATGATGATATGTTTGATAAATATGCTTTGCAAAATAGTTGTTCTCTAGCTTGTGATGATACTAAACCTCTAGTTTATGATGGCTATGATGATGGGTATAATATTTTCAGTTCACCTAATTTTGAGGAGAAAACTAGTTATGATTACAATATGCCTCCTATTTTTGATGATTATGGTGATGAGAATAATTATTCTGTTGAATCTGCTCCTACTACTATTGTCCCTGTGGTGAGTATTAATTCTTTTATACATGTGGCTCATGATAGGGATGTTTTATGTGATAGTTCTATTGTTAGTTCTATTCATGATGATACTGAAAGTTATTATGGGAGAGGGAAATATGTTTTGAAGGATCTTAATAATATTGAGTTTCCCCTCTTTATGTTGCAATTCTTAAAGTTGTACTTGTTTTGCCTTCCTATGTTTTTCGCCTTGCGCTTTCATGACTTGTCTCTTTACAAGACTATTTTTCATAGGAAGTGGTTTAGATTTAAATATGTTCCATACTTGCTTTTTGATGCTCTCTTTTGCTTTAAGTTCCTATATGGCGCCTTTTCCTCAAGCTCTTATATGGCGCCCACATGAGCATCTTTGCAAATTACTGCGCCTAGCTCAAAAGCGTTAAAGAAAAGCACTCTTAGGAGATAACCCAATATTTTATTTCCAGTACTTTTTATTTTATTTGAGTCTTGGAAGTTATTACTACTGTAATAACCGCTCCTTATCCTTTTTATTTCGTTGTTGTGCCAAGAGAAGCCTCTAATTTGAGTAAGGTAAGATTTAGGGATGTTGCTGTCCTGAAACTGTTTTCGGTGCTGCACCGTAAAAATTCGTGAAAATTCTCTGAATATCTTTTGGACCTGTGATTTCTTGTGCATATGCCCCAGGTTGTATACAAACTTTCATTAGTTGAACACTTTTTGATTTGAGCAACACAAAACTGCCTTAAAAATTCGACCTTTTTCAGCTGTTCTGTTTTGACAGATTTCTGCCACTATTTGTGTTTGCCTCTCGATCGCTTTCTTTTTGAGTTCTTTTGATTATGGAACTTTTGGGGAAGTTGCTACAGTAGTATATACTTTATATGTGGTGGTTTTGAGTTGAAACCTAAAGAAAAAAGGGTTGATTCTGTAGTGACCTCATCTTTTAAAGATGACGATCCCTGTGCTTTTTAGTGCTAGTCCCTAGATCAACGCTAGCACACACAGTTTGAGATGTAATATCAAGAAACAAAGGTCATTTTATTACATCGCATGATCCAGCAAATTACATAAAGAACTTACAATGCTCATAGCATAGTGCTTTCAGAGTTTACAACAAAATCAAAACTAGCATGGAGTCCTTCTTCTTCATGTGCCACAGGCGAACATGTTGCAGATAGACTCGTAACCCTGCCATACCTTTCTTATCGTCAAAACCTGCAACATGAAATGTTGTAGCCACAAAGGGTCAATACACTTGAATTGTATTGGCAAGATGTCATTGTTTGGTGGACACAAGTGGAACCTAACACTTAAATGAATATTTGGCTAGGTGGAGCTTCAGACCTATTTGCACTAAGCAATTTTTATCCTATCATAATGTTGAAGAAAAACTTTAGCTGGACAACTTGACTTGGGTGACCTACCCCTGTAGCCACAGGCCTTAATTATCGTACGGGACACACTGTTCGATAGATACCTACTTCAAATGTCAAAACCTAAATTCTCTTTTAAAACACTATTGGACACACTGGAACCCACCAGGTGCTCCTAATAAATTATGCACACATAGGAATCTACCAGGTGTACATAATTATGATCACACAACAAATCCCTTGTTATCCCATCAAGTTTTAATTTAAAGAAGTTGGCATGATGAGATCCTTGAACATCTTCAAAATCATGTCGCTCATAATTGTCCATAACCGGGGACACGGCTAAGTACTTAGTTTTAACCCTCTGCAGAGGTGGTGCACTTTTCCCACAAGACTCAGTCAACCTCTTTTGCCATGATGCTCATTTTGCTCAAATGGCCAAGTGAAGACCAAGACGAGACCTTTTAGAGGCAATCCCTCAGACCAACCCGGACGCGCTCCCAAATACCACCCTCTGTCCGTCTGGCTGAGTTCCCGCAACTTAGTTAGTCAAGACAGAGCCCATATGACTCGTGGTTGCACTGGAAGCTTCATGACATTGAACGTCTTCAATCTCTTTGTTCCTGGGTGGCCGTCCACAAGTGAGATACACCTGGTGGTTCAGAGGTTCGACGACATGACCCCAGGGAACCACTCAAGATAAACCAATCAAAGCCACTTCCACCCAGGTGGTTCATTAACTTAGTTGTTTTTCTTAGTTTTCTAAAAACTTGTTTTCCAACACTTAGCCAAAATCATGTGATAATCCCTTCCCACAACAAGTGTAAGGCAACCTATAGCAGCTGCAGTTCTAATAGGTGATGCAAAAGCTAGACATAAGCTAGACTCATAAAATCATAAGTTTATAAAACACCTACACATGCATCTTCTGCAAGAAAAGCTACTGGTGACATTTCTTTAGTAGGAGAAGAAGATGATGACACTTGCCTTAGTGATTTCTGAAGATTGTACTTCTCTTATTCAACACACGTAGCTCTCCGTACAACTATAAGATAAAAGATAACACAACATAAACACACCATTCAAAACAACATAATCAAACAAGACAACAAAAGTGTTTATTTGTTTTAGCTTAGTCTTCAAAGTCTTAGTGATAATTGAACAAAGATTGTGGCATGAAGTTGACAAAGATTGATGGGGGTTTTCTAAATTGTTTAAGAAGTGTCAAACACTTAGCAAAAATAGCTTAAGGAGATTCTTAGGCTTGGTTTGAGAAGTTGGATGGATAAATTTCTAAGTGGTGACGTTTGTCACTTTCACCCTCCTGACTTGGCTCTCTTCTCTTGATCTTCTTGTTTTCCTTCATCTCCTTGTCTTCTCTTCAACTTCTTCTTTTTGCCTTCAACTCCTTGTCTTCTCTTCAACTTCTTCTCCATGGTCTTGATATGGGAAAACTTCTATGTCATATAGTTGGATGAGTAGTCAAAATACTTAGAAGAATTTGGGTAAGATGGAGTTGATAGTTTTGCACTTGGGCAAGGATAGAGAGTAGATTTTTCACTAAGTCATGGTAGAGTTGAGTGGTCATTAGGACTTAGGATATTTCACACTATTTGTAGAGTGGGACAATAATCAAATAGCACAAGGTGCACATAGGTTGGTTAGGAAATAAAGATTTGTTAAATTACTCAAATAGCTCAATTGCAATTTGAATAACTTAAACTAGGCAATAGGTTTAATATTTGAATGATGTTGGAATAGTGTGGGAAAAATGTCTAAAAGGGTTCTTGTGGATAGATATGGTCACAAGATTAACTTTCGAAGAAGAAATCATTATAGCATAGATTCTATAGTAAAAATACTCAAATTCCCATATTTGAATTTGAATAGATGTAAATAGGTTCAAATCCAGAATTTAAACTTATAGATTCGAAAATTCAGTAATTGGAAAGTTTGGTACCACTAGATAGGAGATTTAATTATGAATCCAACGCAACAAGAATCATCTAAAATGGAGCTACAGATCTTTAGTTATGAATTTTCAAAATTTGATGTGAGCTAGCACAATATAGGATCCAATCGATCGGAAGAAGACCAGAATAGGACACACCTCGTACTGGTTCAGTTAGTTAGCCTGACATAGATCTTTGGATTTAGATCAAACGGCCTACAATGCCACTGCTTAATTTATTCCAAACTGTACAAAACATTCATGGCTTACAGTGGCAGACCGCGCGCACGAAGGTGAAGAGCGACGGCGACGATGCAGGCGTGCACGATTACGTCTGTCCAGTGGTCTTGGAGATGCGCGGGGGTGTCGTCGAGGTGCAGGTCATCAAGGAGAACGTATGCGCATCCTGCAGCAACCGGCGTTGCGGTGCTCGAGGACATTGACGACGACACTGCTGTTGCGGGTGTGACCAAAAGTGAGGCTCCGGTGGCCGGCGGTGTTGGGCGGCGTGTCGAACAACGATGATAAGATGCACGATGATGTCCTGGAGGTAGGCTAGAATTAGAAGAGTCTACTGTCAAAAGGAATCGAGAGAAAGATCAACAAAAATTTTGTACCCGCGCGATGAACTCCGAGAACGTCGCGGCCAACAGTGACAACATGATGGAACACCATGTCTAGTAGGTAGCCCTTGAATCAGGGAGTATTCTGGTGTGAGGAATCGTTGAGATAATCACTCACGGAGACGGCATCTGGCGATGAACTCAAATTTGTGGCTAAGATTGGCACGGTTGGCACGGGATGTACAAAGCATATCTGAGGAAACTTTTAGAACGAAAATGAGGGAGGAGAAAGAGGTGCACACGGTGCTTCTCTCGGTTCTTGTTATAATGGCCGAAGAAGGGAGATCGGGAGATGAACGCCAACGGGTGGCATTCGGTGCACCTGGACGGTTTTAGAGATTAAAGAAACTAAATGGAGTTATAATTACCTGAATAGGACCGTGATTTATGAGGGAGTAATTCTCGTGTTGAAGACAATAGTAAAGAATCGCTACAATTAGGGGGAATAGAAGGGGAAGGTTGACACCATAGATGTACGTGCTCAAGGAGGAAGATGACCGGTTAGGTGGGTCGGTCCGTCTAGATGGGCCGGCCCAGTTCGGATCGTTTGCAATTTTTTTCTCTTTTTTTTTATAACTATTTCAATTTGGTTCCAAAATGATTCAAACTGATTTGTAAAATTTCCTAAAATTCAACACGACAATCTAGAACAGTAAGAAACAAGTTGTCAAAACAAAATAAGATTTTTAAGAAAACCTTATAATGTGGCCTAAAGGGATTTATTGCATAATGCAAAAATTGGATTAGAGTTTGAAGGGGAAAAAAATCTTAAAACCTAATAATATCTTTAAAGTAATCCTTGATAATATTTTCATCCCCATTTAGGAAATGTAAACTTTATAAAGTATTTCGTAAATATTTCCCTTGCAAATATGCTTGCATAGGATTTGAATAAATACAAAATAGTATTTTGAAATCTTATTTTCTCAAATGCATTCTTCAAGGAATAATAGAAAGTTTGAAATAGTTTTCTAATAAGGCTTTTTAAATAAATCAAAAGTTTTAATTCCCTGTGAAATTTCAATCAATACAAACATACATGGTTCCTATTTTATTTATTTCACATTCCAAAATTTTGGGATGTGACAGACTACCACCCTTAAAAGGAATCTCGTCCCCGAGATTCGGGAGGCTAGAAAGAAAGATGGGTTTGTGATACCTAGGTTTAGCGATCTGGGTGGCTACCACCCTTAAAAGAAACTTCTGTGGATAGTCTAAGTCTTGGGTTCATAGTAAGCACATCTGGGATATGACTTGACACTGGATCATCTTTTGTACTATATTCAACTTCTGTCTTCATTTCCAATAGGTGTGTGTCTATTCACATACCCTGGCATCGAATCTTCCTCAAGGATACTTGAATATAACTTTTCTCCATTGTAATGCTTCGATCCAACAATGACATTTGTTGAACTACTTTGGACTCTGAAGGGTCACTCTTTGGGTCAATCACGTGACCAGTTGAGAGAGTCTCATGTCTTCATTTCATCCTCTTTGTTGATGTCTTTGGTAGACTTCCATCTCAGGATTGCAACTCTTTGGTACACATTGTAGGGTCTAACAAAGCTCCCATGGTTGGTGAGGTATCTTTCCTTGGAGGTATCTTCGAATGTAATATTGGATTCTCCCTTGTCATATTCCTAGATTGGGCAGCGCATGCCTTTTGTAAAGGTATAAGATTCTACCATCCTAAGGTTCAAGCTTAACAACGTTGCCTTTCTTGTAGGTATGTCACTCAAGATTTACCATTCCTCATAACAAGAGCAAACAATATGAGTAATCGTCATGGGGGCCAATCCATGTCGCACCCAATCATTAACTTGTATTTGGTTTGGTTCATCTCACATTCTAACTCTTGGTCATCCTCACTAGTTTTGACAAAAGTTTCTATGGACATTGCATCCATGTTTCAATTCATGTTAAGGATTTTAGAAAATAAATCTATCGATCCTTAGCTAGTGGTTTGCGTAAACTCTCATATGACAAAATCTCTTAGCTTGCAGATCCTTCGGTTTTGCCATATCTTGTTCTATGCTTCCTATTCTTGATACTGAGCTTCTTAGCTGGAGCTATCAATGTTGTTGTCTTCATGGAGGCTTGTCAAGAAAACACTTGTTTGGGTTTGAATAAAGACGAGAATAGATAGAAAGAGTCTAAAGAGGAACCCTACCCATACACAAATGTTCGAAGGCAATTCAACTTACAATCAAGATCTAACAAGCATTCATCACATCAAGAAATATGGTTCAGCCACAAACAAACTAGTATGGTCATACCACAATTTGATATGATCATAACGTATTACGATGTCGTTCTTACATAGATCTTAAATGGGGGTCCAACTAGAGCTTCTTGGATGTCTTCCAGGTAGTAGTCTACTCTTTTCATCTTTGGGGTCCTTCTAGGTGTTGTGCAGTCTATACTTGAATCTTCCTCCAAGCTCTTCGATAGCTTCCATGTAATGCTTCTTGCAGAGTCGAGGAATAATATATGGAGCATCAATCTCTTCTTGATAGTCTCCGTGGGATAAGATCTCTAAAGAATGAGAAAGTATTTTTTTACATGAAGTAGATGAGAATAGAAGAAGTTAAAATTGCAAACACCTTTCTAATAAAAACTGAATTAGATAGATTTTTCATCCTAGGGCCTTCCTAATCTCTCTCATCTTCTTTTGCTCATCTTGAACATGAACTTCTCTTCTTGTTCTCAGGATACCTTCTCCTTGAGTTGGGCAAGTAGCTCATCATTTGCTAAATAGTTCGTTGGTCCTATTGCTATCATGATCCTTCATAAGAATTTCTAAGTCCTAAAACTATTGATGTTTAGACTTTTTATTCTAGACTCCTTCAATTTGCTTCCTTTGATGATAGGGGTCGGTGGATCTTGAAGTCCTTTGAGGTGTTGAAGCTGAAGCTCTTCATCTTTGAGACAAAGTGAATAAGGGGAGAGTTTACGAGATAATGAGTGTGTAAATTTTAACTTAGAAATAAAAACAACTCCTATATTTCTAAGGGGTCATTGTCCAATCCTAGGGTTACGAACCTAAGGGCAACACAATGCTCTGATACCATCTATAGTGACCTCATCTTTTAAAGATGATGATCCCTGTGCTTTTCAGTGCTAGTCCCTAGATCAACGCTAGCACACACAGTTTGAGCTGTAATATCAAGAAACAAAGGTCATTTTATTACATCGCATGATCCAGCAAATTACATAAAGAACTTACAATGCTCATAGCATAGAGCTTTCAGAGTTTACAACGAAATCAAAACTAGCATGGAGTCCTTCTTCTTCAAGTGCCACAGGCGAACATGTTGCAGATAGACTCGTAACCCTGCCGTACCTTTCTTATCGTCAAAACCTGCAACATGAAATGTTGCAGCCACAAAGGGTCAATACACTTGAATTGTATTGGCAAGATGTCATTGTTTGGTGGACACAAGTGGAACCTAACACTTATATGAATATTTGGCTAGGTGGAGCTTCAGACCTATTTGCACTAAGCAATTTTTATCCTATCATAATGTTGAAACAAAATTTAGCTGGGCAACTTGACTTGGGTGACCTACCCCTGTAGCCACAGGCCGTAGTTATCGTACGGGACACACTGGTCGATAGATACCTACTTCAAATGTCAAAACCTAAATTCTATTTTAAAACACTATTGGACACACTGGAAATCACCAGGTGCTCCTAATAAATTATGCACACACAGGAATCCACCAGGTGTACATAATTATGATCATACAACAAATCCCTTATTGTCCCATCAAGTTTTAATTTAAAGAAGTTGGCATGATGAGATCCTTGAACATCTTCAAAATCATGTCTCTCATAATTGTCCATAACCGGGGACACGACTAAGTACTTAGTTTTAACCCTCTGCAGAGGTGGTGCACTTTTCCCACAAGACTCAGTCAACCTCTTTTGCCATGATGCTCATTTTGCTCAAATGGCCAAGTGAAGACCAAGACGAGACCTTTCAGAGGCAATCCCTCAGACCAACCCGGACGCGCTCCCAAATACCACCCTCTGTCCATCTGGCTGAGTTCTCGCAACTTAGTTAGTCAAGACAGAGCCCATATGACTCGTGGTTGCACTGGAAGCTTCATGACATTGAACGTCTCCAATCTCTTTGTTCCTGGGTGGCCGTCCACAAGTGAGATACACCTGGTGGTTCAGAGGTTCGACGACATGACCCCAGGGAACCACTCAACATAAACCAATCAAAGCCACTTCCACCCAGGTGGTTCATTAACTTAGTTGTTTTTCTTAGTTTTCAAAAAACTTGTTTTCCAACACTTAGCCAAAATCATGTGATAATCCCTTCCCACAACAAGTGTAAGGCAACCTATAGCAGCAGCAGTTCTAATAGGTGATGCAAAAGCTAGACATAAGCTAGACTCATAAAATCATAAGTTTATAAAACACCTACACATGCATCTTCTCCAAGAAAAGCTACTAGTGACATTTCTTTAGTAGGACAAGAAGATGATGACACTTGCCTTAGTGATTTCCAAAGATTGTACTTCTCTTATTCAACACACGTAGCTCTCCGTACAACTATAAGATAAAAGATAACACAACATAAACACACCATTCAAAACAACATAATCAAACAAGACAACAAAAGTGTTTATTTGTTTTAGCTTAGTCTTCAAAGTCTTAGTGATAATTGAACAAAGATTGTGGCATGAAGTTGACAAAGATTGATGGGGGTTTTCTAAATTGTTTAAGAAGTGTCAAACACTTAGCAAAAATAGCTTAAGGAGATTCTTAGGCTTGGTTTGAGAAGTTGGATGGATAAATTTCTAACTGGTGAGGTTTGTCACTTTCACCCTCCTGACTTGGCTCTCTTCTCTTGATCTTCTTGTTTTCCTTCATCTCCTTGTCTTCTCTTCAACTACTTCTTTTTGCCTTCAACTCCTTGTCTTCTCTTCAACTTCTTCTCCATGGTCTTGATATGGGAAAACTTCTATGTCATATTGTTGGATGAGTAGTCAAAATACTTAGAAGAATTTGGGTAAGATGGAGTTGATAGTTTTGCATTTGGGCAAGGATAGAGAGTAGATTTTTCACTAAGTCATGGTAGAGTTGAGTGGTCATTAGGACTTAGGATATTTCACACCATTTGTAGAGTGGGACAATAATCAAATAGCACAAGGTGCACATAGGTTGGTTAGGAAATAAAGATTTGTTAAATTACTCAAATAGCTCAATTGCAATTTGAATAACTTAAACCAGGCAATAGGTTTAATATTTGAATGATGTTGGAATAGTGTGGGAAAAATGTCTAAAAGGGTTCTTGTGGATAGATATGATCACAAGATTAACTTTCGAAGAAGAAATAATTATAGAATAAATTCTATAGTAAAAATACTCAAATTCCCATATTTAAATTTGAATAGATGTAAATAGGTTCAAATCCAGAATTTAAACTTATAGTTTCCAAAATTCAGTAATTGGAAAGTTTGGTACCACTAGATAGGAGATTTAATTATGAATCCAACGCAACAAGAATCATCTAAAATGGAGCTACAGATCTTTAGTTATGAATTTTCAAAATTTGATGTGAGCTAGCACAATATAGGAACCAATCGATCGGAAGAAGACCAGAATAGGACACGCCTCGTACTGGTTCAGCTAGTTAGCCTGACGTAGATCTTCGGATTTAGATCAAACGGCCTACAATGCCACTGCTTAATTTATTCCAAACTGTACAAAACATTCATGGCTTACAGTGGCAGACCGCGCGCACGAAGGTGAAGAGCGATGGCGACGATGCAGGCGTGCACGATTACGTCTGTCCGGTGGTCTTGGAGACGCGCGGGGGTGTCGTCGAGGTGCAGGTCATCAAGGAGAACGTATGCGCATCCTGCAGCAACCGGCATTGCGGTGCTCGAGGACATTGACGACGACACTGCTGTTGCGGGTGTGACCAAAAGTGAGGCTCCGGTGGCCGGCGGTGTTGGGCGGCGTGTCCAACAACGATGCTAAGATGCACGATGATGTCCTTGAGGTAGGCTAGAATTAGAAGAGTCTACTGTCAAAAGGAATCGAGAGAAAGATCAACGAAAACTTCGTACCCGCGCGATGAACTCCGAGAACGTCGCGGCCAACAGCGACAACATGATGCAACACCATGTCTAGTAGGTAGCCATTGAATCAGGGACTATTCTGGTGTGAGGACTCGTTGAGATAATCACTCACGGAGACGACATCTGGCGATGAACTCAAATTTGTGGCTAAGATTGGCACGGTTGGCACGGGATGTACAAAGCATATCTGAGGAAACTTTTAGAACGAAAATGAGGGAGGAGAAAGAGGTGCACGCGGTGCTTCTCTCGGTTCTTGTTATAATGGCCGGAGAAGGGAGATCGGGAGATGAACGCCAACGGGTGGCATTCGGTGCACCTGGACGGTTTTAGAGATTAAGGAAACTAAATGGAGTTATAATTACCTGAATAGGACCGTGATTTATGAGGGAGTAATTCTCGTGTTGAAGACGATAGTAAAGAATCGCTACAATTAGGGGGAACTAGTAAGCATGCACGTGCATTGCACGCCTTATAATCTAGAATATAAACATGTATTTTGAATCTTAATATCTTCATCGTTTGTTGGATTGACAGCCAGTGAAAAGGAGAAATGAATGAGAGAAGAGCTCAACTTCTAATGATTCTATGGAGTTGATATTTCTTTAATTGACAAAGAATGAAAGGATGATTGCGGCACGAGCTCATATTTTCATACTGAGTTTGATGTTTTGATTTTCTTAGGTGTTATATCCACAATCATACAATCTGTGAGATCTATGTGATTTTCCCAACTTAAATCCCGATCTGTCACTTCATCGTCATTCAATTTCGAGCCAATAAAAATTACCACTCTTTTTTCCTTGAATATCTCATGTGAACCTATCAAAGAGTAATTATAGCTCGATTTCAAATAGTAATAATAAAAAACATATAGCGAATGATATGGGGAGAAATATACATGCTTAGGAATGCCAGAAAAATATCCCTACTCCATGAAGTTTAACATCCAGAAACCGCACAATGACATGCACGATCAATTTTTTATGATATAATATTAACATATTCAACAAAAATATAATTATTAGAAAAATACTTACTCTCATCATTCCAAATTAATTATCGTAGATTTAGTCAAATTTAGTGTAGGTACGCATATATTTAGATGTAGGCTTTCTCATTTTGAAAACAAATTAAGTAGGGATGGAGTAAAAGATTCAGGCTCTTTCAAAATCAGCAAATCATCCTTACTGGACACAAGCCTGCTAGTTCTAAGTTGACCAATCAGTTGCAGTAATCCAACGACAACAACAAAAATAGAAGAGCGACTCCGCCTAGGCGGCCGTGAAATCATCAGGCTGTGTACGGAAGAAAAACATCAATCAGATACACCACTCTCCCACTACTCCCTTCGTCAGGAATTACCCTGTATTTTGTGTTTGGTTAAAGTTAAAATTTTCAAATTTTGATTAAACATATTAGTAAAACTATCAATAATTATAAAACCAAACACATACAATATGAAAATATATTTTATAACAATTCTAATAATGGTTATTTTATATTATAAATATTAATATTTTTTCTTATATACTTAGTCAAAATTTATAAAATTTTACTTTGACTAAACCCAGAATGCGGGTAATTCTTGACAGAGGGGAGTATTATCTCTTTCTCTCTCTCAACCGCCCATTGCTTTCTCCCCAATGCCGGCGGCCAGCAACTTGGGCCGCTGCCTCCCCACCACTGACCTCGGCGGCTGCCCCCTCGCCGCAGCTGGCCTCGACGGCCCCTTCCCCCACCCACTGTTGCCGCCAGTTAGCTCACACCGGTGGCGCACCCCTGTTGTTCCCCATGGCTCGTCTTCGATTCTGATTGCTGTAGAGCCCGAGGAGGCATTGGAGACCGCGGTAGGAGGAGGCGCACGGAAGGCCAGGTGGGCCGGAGCTAGGCGCTACTGGAGGCAGAAGGTGCAGAACTCGTCTCCACGGGATCCGCGTCCACGACATCAGCGCGCTTGCTGACTCCACGGCGCGGTCACCTGCTCCCGCAGGTCTAGACGATTAATCGGAGCAATCTTTGAGGACGCCCCGGTCTGGCAGGTTGGAGGAAACCAAAGCGACCAAGTATGGCATGCTCCAGGAGTGGATGATATATGCCCCTCCAACCTCTTTCGCTGATGGTAATTTCCTCTCCCGCCTTGTTCTTGATTTATGCTTGATTCCTCTAATTTTTTTTGCTTATTTTACAATAGTTTATTGTTACTGAGAGACATGGATTAACTAAATTCCTCCATTCTGTTGGTAATAGACTTTAATTCTCCACAACAAATTTTTGGTGTTGTTCACGATTGCTAGATACAAAGAATAGAGGCATTCCTCGGTTCATTACCATATTCATGAGTAAGCATTGCAGGGACATTTGTTTACTTATTTGATACAAATAGATTGGAGCCTGTATGCACAGTTCTATTTTCAGTTGCAAGTCTATATACTATTGCATTAGGTTGTTACTAAAGAAAGGTGCTACAGTATATACTACTCAAAGATGTCCATGATTCAGCGATGGACATGTGAAATAAGATAAAGGCAGCAAACTACAATTTTAATTTAGTAAATTATCACCTACAGAGTCGGTGATGGACATGATTTATAACCTTGTTTCTCCATCTGCTTGGCGTCCATCCCACACAACACCGACCACATCCCTCTAGCAGAAAACCTGACCTGCAGATTTTTACTAAAATAAGATCTGAGTAATTACATCTGCTACGCCGATGGAGCAATTTTCTTTGTCTTTCTCTTGAGAACCTGCAGTCAAGATTTTCAGAGATCGGATTAAAACGGTGATTATCAGAAGAAAAGTCCACATATAAATAGAGATGCAGTTTGAAAGAATAATACATTAGTAGTCCCTTGATTGTGACAATAAATCAGGTCTCGATTTGAGACTATCTTAGTTCTATTGTCAATCTGCAGCTATCTTCTGAACAAAGAGCAAGGAACAGAATATAAACACTTCCCACTGCCTAGTGCCTACCTTGCTGTCAGGGAAAGAAGACATGTTGGCAGCCTCTACTTGCTGGTGTTCCTGTGCCTACCTTGCAATGACAAGACAAATGTCAAGCACAATTTACCAAATTTTAAAATTTAACTTGCTGGAGATGCAATGCATCGGTTTACAAATAGGCAAGATACCTCATAATCATTTTTGTTGTTTATGTTTTACCAGCACCGCTCTGACCACTCAAAAGAATAGACTCGCTTCACTCTGACTGAGAATTTTTTGCGTGCATTCTATTGTGCCAAGAAATTAATACCACATATCAGTATATCACCACTAATTATTAGGAATGGATGAAAACCTTACAGTCTGTTCTGTTCAAGGAGGCATTCACTCACTTAATTCCCATTGCTTTCCATTGTCAAAATTATAAGATAATCAAGAGTTCGGTGGTGTGCTTCCTGCACAAAAAAGTATACAGCACATGCATCAGTAATAGTTCATTTGTATGCATTTGATGTCAGACAAAAGCAAATCCTTACATAACTTGGAAGGTTCTCAATCTGACAAAAACAATTCTTATAAATACACGGTAGATGAGACATAATTAAACATCAATACCCAGAATAGCATATTTATGTCTTTCAATTTCCTGTAGAAATTCATGTGTGGATTTTTTTACCTTTGCAGATGTGGTTCAGCTTCAATCATGAACAAGCAACGCAGTGTATCCCGACGCATAAACAGGAGGGCTCCCGACAGCAAAGCAGCCGCAGTGGACGATGTGGCGACGATGGCTGATGGTGGCATGACCGAGCTGGCAGTCGGTGTGCGGATCGGCAACGTCGGGGCGTGGGTAGTCGAGCATGGCGATTGTGGCGGTGGCGTGCAGAGATTACGGCGGTGATGTCGTCAGACGGCGGGGTAGTCGGGCGCAGGAACTGCTGCAACCGCGGCGGCGCGTGGATATTGCGGCGGCGGCGCACCGAGATTGCGGCGGCGGCATCTCTAGTGGTAGTGGGCGGCGGTCTGCGGGAGCGAGGGATTAGCGCCCGAGCGGATCCAATTTGCATTTGTTGAGATCGTGCCCTGATCGTGCCTGTGGACGCAGAATTTTTCCTCTGCGGGACGGGATGAGTATTAGTCCGTCCTTGTAATATGATAAGTGCATCCAAAGATTTTGATTAGGTGGGATTACATAAATCTGGACTGTTAGATTTGATTACTGGGACTAATCTGGTGGTGTAGTTTTGTCCGTGTACGTTTGCTGGGTGGTTTTAGAAAAGAAAGTGTTAGCTCTTTTATAAGTAGTATAGATAGAAGGGGAAGGTTGACACCGTAGTTTCTGTAAACGTACAGAACATGTACGTGCTCAAGGAGGAAGATGACCGGTTAGGTGGGTCGGTCGGTCTAGATGGGCTGGCCCAGTTCGGATCGTTTGCATTTTTTTTTCTCTTTTCTTTTTTTCATAACTATTTCAATTTGGTTCCAAAATGATTCAAACTGATTTGTAAAATTTCCTAAAATTCAACACGACAATCTAGAACAGTAAGAAACAAGTTGTCAAAACAAAATAAGATTTTTAAGAAAACCTTATAATTTGGCCTAAAGGGATTTATTGCATAATGCAAAATTTGGATTAGAGTTTGAAGGGGAAAAAAAATCTTAAAACCTAATAATATCTTTAAAGTAATCCTTGAAAATATTTTCATCCCCATTTTAGGAAATGTAAACTTTATAAAGTATTTCGTAAATATTTTCCTTGCAAATATGCTTGCATAGGATTTGAATAAATACAAAATAGTATTTTGAAATCTTATTTTCTCAAATGCATTCTTCAAGGAATAATAGAAAGTTTGAAATAGTTTTCTAATAAGGCTTTTTAAATAAATCAAAAGTTTTAATTCCCTGTGAAATTTCAATCAATACAAACATACATGGTTCCTATTTTATTTATTTCACATTCCAAAATTTTGGGATGTGACAGATTCATTGCTATGCTTACACTAATGTTGCTAATAAATTTGTGTTTAGTTTTGTATGAAGGAAGTTTTCAAGTGTAGGGATCGGAGAGTGATGAGATGAGTTGAAGAATAGACAAAAGCTCAAGCTTGGGAATGCCCATGCATCACCCCAAGAAATATCCAAGAAGTACAAGCGTCAAAGCTTGGGGATGCCCCCGAGGCACCCCCTTCTTCATCGGCAAAAATCAGGTCACCTTTCAAAACACTATATTTTTATTGCTTCATGCACTATATGTTTTTCTTGGAGCGTCAATTGTTTTTGTTTTTAGTTTTCTTTTGATTTGTTTGCTGCAATAAATGGTTAGATCACATCATGTTTGTTTTGGAGAGAGCTATGCTCCGTTTTTTATTGCCAAGAACACTCTAGTTTCCACTCTTATCGTTTAATGAGTGTTCTCTTTTTCTGCTACAGCGTTTAGCTTGCATTTTTTTTCGCCTTGATTTTTGTTCAGATCTTGTTATATATTTTTATCAAGGTGTATTTTTGCCTCTGATCTTTATTGGTATTCATCAAAAGAGGTGTTTATAAATTTGTTTTGAATGGTGTTGGAAAAGAGAAAAAGCTTTATGTAAAAAAATGGTACAAAAAGAAGCTTGTTTAGACTGCGGCTTAGACTTTTGCATGTCATATTTGTTGCTGTTTTGATAGTAGGCTTAGTGATTTTTGCTGTAGCATGACTTGTCTCAAATAACTGAGATTACTTAATGAGCCTTTTAAAGAATCATGCGTTGTTTTAATTATTTGGAAGCATTATTTTGGTTTTCTCCTTGATGCTTTATTTGGGTTGACTTGGCACATGCTTACACCATGTTGACTACAAAATAAGTCGCCTATAGCCTCTATGATCATTTAGTTTTTGACTTTTGATGCCATTTTATGCTTCTTTTAATGTTGCTTTGTCGCTTTGCATGATTATGGCCATTATTGCTCTCTTAGTTGTTCGCTCCCAGTCTTTTGCTAGCCCTCGTTTTGTACTGAGTATGAGCTCTACTCGTGCATCCAACTCCTAAAAACCAAGTTTTGCCAAAGTGTCCACTATAAATTCCTATGCATGGTATTTGTAAGCCATTCTAAGTAAATTTGCATGTGCTACCTTTCAAAAACCTTCAAAACACTTCTCGTTTTGTGACACTGTTTTCAGCTCATGGGGACGTAGTGGTCGGATTTGCTATCTTCCATATTGCTTATTCCAAAAAGAAAAAAAGAGAAAAAGAAAGAAAAAAAGGCACTCCTCCATGGAATGTGAATGTCGGTGGGCACCCGATAGAATCGGTTAGCCATGGTTTGTGAAAGGAAAAAAGGTGGGGAGGAGTGCCAAGCTTTATAAAAGAGCACAAAAGTGCCAATCTCTCTCTCAAAAACTTGCTTCATTTTTGTATGGAAGATAGTAAGAACCCCATTGCCAGTCATTAACAAAAGCAACCACCTCTCAAAACTCAAGTTTTATCTCTCTGTTTACAAATGAAAAGCTCTAGCACATGTTTAATCACTGCTTCCCTCCGTGAAGGGACTTTTTTTTTACTTTTATGTTGAGTCTCCACCTTGTACCTTTATGCACCATTAAGAGAGCATAGTTGTCATTCTGAGTATAATGTGCATTGTCCCAAAGTTTTCATTGATTGATTCATGATCATGGTTTCACTTGTTCTTAAATTATTTGTATCTAGTCGCCCTCTTAAACTTGAAGGTGTCCTATGCATTTATGTTTTGCTCTCCATTAAGGACAAGCTGAAAACCATTTGTATGTTTTTCCTTATGATTTGAACACGCGTTTGACTTTCATTGTTTCATTTTTATGATCTTTTGTTTGTGTTTATTTTCATGTTTAGAACATGGATGCTAAGTTTCTTCGATCAAGATTATGTCTTTCATGCCCATGTTTTAAGTTCTTATGATCCCAGCTCACAAATGCTTACATAGATGATCAAGATTGTGTAGGTGCATGTCACCTCAAAAATTATTTCTTTTGTTATCACTTACCTACTCGAGGATGAGCAGGAGTTAAGCTTGGGGATGCTGATACGTCTCAAATGTATCTATAATTTTTGATGCTCCATGCTTGTTTTTACACCATTTGCCTTATGTTTCGTTACACTTCATGGCGTTTTTATGCGATTTCCGGAACTAACCTATTAACAAGTCGCCACAGTGCCAGTTCCTTGTTTTCTGCTGTTTTTGTGTTTTAGAAGTGATACACAGGAAATATTCTCAGAATTGGACGAAATAAGTTCCTGAAGTCTTATTTTGCCCAGAAGCTTCCAGAGAACCGAAGAGGAGGAAGAGTGGGGCCATGAGGGCCCCACACACCAGGCTGGCGTGGCCCAGGCCCTGGCCGTGCCACCTAGGTGTGAGGGCGCCCTGGCAGACCCCCGACGATGCCCCTTCGCGTATAAAAAGCCTCAGGATGGAAAACCCTAAAGGAGTCGGCAATTTTCCAGAAGCAGTTCCGTAGCTCCGCACCATCGTCGATGAATTTTGGGGACAGAAGTCCCTGTTCTGGCACCCTGCCGGGACGGGGAAGTGCCCCCGGAGCCATCTCCATCAGTCTCCATCACCGTCTCCGCCATCTCCATCGACCTCACCACCATCTCCATCAACCTTGTTGTCTCCTATGAGGAGGGAGTAGTTCATCCTCGGGGCTGAGGGCTCTACCGGTAGCTATGTGGTTCACCTCTCTCTCCCATGATGTGATCTTTATGTGATCGTGAGCTTTGTATCATGTTGAACAAGTAGATGTTATTATTCAGATATTATGTGTACTCTAGTGGTGTTATTAAAGTAATCTAGTCCTCCTGCCATGGTGTAACGGTGACAGTGCGTGCATCATGGTGGTACTTGGTCTAGGCTACTGATACGTCTCAAACGTATCTATAATTTTTGATGCTCCATGCTTGATTTTACACTATTTGCCTATTGTTTCGTTACACTTAGTGGCATTTTTATGCATTTTCCGGAACTAACCTATTAACGAAGTGCCACAGTGCCAGTTTCCTGTTTTCTGCTGTTTTTGTGTTTCAGAAGTGATACACAGGAAATATTCTCGGAATTGGACGAAACAAGTTCCTGAAGTCTTATTTTACCCGGAAGCTTCCCGAGATCCAAAGAAGTGTCGGAGGGGGGCCATCAGGGCCCCACACGCGTGGGTGGCGCGGCCAGCCCCCTGGCCGCGCCGAGCCCACGTGAGGGCGCCTGGCCCCTCTTCTGACGATGCCCCTTCGCCTATAAGTACCCCCCGACGAGAAAAACCTAAGTGCCCGATCAGTTTTCCAGAATACATCGCGATACGCCGCCGCCGTCGACCCAAAGATCGGGAGGGTCCAGAAGCTCTTCCCGGCACCCTGCCGGAGAGGGGAATCGCCACCGGAGGTCTTCTTCATCGCCATGCTTGCCTCCGGAGCGATGAGTGAGTAGTCTACCTTGGACTATGGGTCCATAGCAGTAGCTAGATGGTTGTCTTCTCCACCATGTGCTTCATGTTTAGATCTCATGAGCTGCCATACATGATTGAGATCACCGTTATGTAATTCTACATGTTTGGTTTGTTGGGATCCGATGAATATTGGTGTTTATGATTAAGTTGCTGTACTGAATTATATCTTTTGTTATCTCTATGTTGTTTATGATCTTGCATGCTCTCCGTTGTTAGTAGCTATCTTGGCCGAGTAGTTGCTAGTGACTCCAAGAGGGGGTATTTATGCTCGATAGTGGGTTCATGTCTCTATTTCACCTGGGGGAGTGACAGAAACCTCTAAGGTGGTAGATGTGCTGTTGCTACTAGGGAGAAAACAACATTCATATGCTCAAGCGCATATGCTTTGTTTACATTACACACTTTGCTTAATGCAATTATCTGTTGTTCGCAACTTAATACTTCTAGGGTGTTCGGATTGATATCCCCGAGGGTGGATTATTAGTCATAGATGCAGTTGGATGGCGGTCTATGTATTTTGTTGTAATGCCCAGAGTAAATCTCATTGTGATCTTCTTGACATATCACGTTATCTTTATTCTATCAATTGCCCAACTGTAATTTGTTTACCTAGCATGTGCTATTTTATCTATGGAGAGACACCACTAGTGAACTGTGGACCCCGGTCCTATTTACATCATATTGCAATCACCTGTTTACTTTTCTCGCACTGTTTACTTTACTCGCATATTATTACTGTTTTCCACTCGATACGCTCATAACCTTTGTTTTAAGCAAACCGGTGAGATTGACAACCTCATCGCAAGTTGGGAACAAAGTATTTGTTTGTGTGTGTGCAGGTTCCACAAACACCTTCAGTCGTCATAGTCTCTCCTCTCCTGATCGATAAACCTTGGTATCTTAACTGAGGGAAAACTAGCCGCTACACTCATCATAACTTCCTCTTGGGGTTCCCAACGGGCTGGTTATTCACCACGTACAAGGACTTACTGCTCCACGCCGGCAGCCTCTTTTCTGGCGCCATCACCAAGTAGCAGCTTCTTTTCTGGCGCCATTGCCGGGGAGGAAGAGAAGACTTCTGCGAGGGGAGTTCTTCGCACACACATTTTTTACTTTGTTATTTGTTTTGCTTTACTTTACTTTATTTTACCTGCATTGCTTTTTATATCAAAAACCCAAAAAAAATAGAATCCTTGGTAGTTGTTATTTCTTTACTTTAGTTTATCATGATGTTCCCTAAGTTCGTTCTGGAGGACCTCTCAGTAGGTAGTGGTTCGATTATTGGCAAAAGTAACATTGAGGAGTTCTTTAATCACATTAGTATGCATGAGGAAGATGAGTCTTTGGTTGAGTTAGCTCCTAGCTATGAAGTTGCTTCTGCTCATTTAGTTCACATGTTAGAAGCTAGGTTTGCTAGTCTTAATTCTTCTATGCAATACATGTTCCTTAAGCTCCATGAAATTGAGGATACCGAAAAGAAAGCTTTTATCTTGGAAACCTTGCGCCTAGAATTTAAGGATGTCGTTATTGAAACTAGGAAAGTTCTTAAACGTTTTAATAAACTCGGTTCACCTATAAAGGTTATTGATACTAATGATGAGGGGACCGAGATACCTATACCTTGCAAGCTTTTGGGATTGAGTGAAGCCTTCGAAAATAATTTTGCCTGGATCTGTCCTGAAAATCTTTTTGATGAGAATAGTGTACCAAAAGCATGATCACAAAGGGTCTTCAAAAACTTATGTGGATGAAATACAATGCCTTATTGACAAGACCTCTTCTGTTGATCTTAATGCTTCTTCTGAAGGTACTTGATTCGCAATTTTCTGCGCCTAGCTCAAAGGCGTTAAAGAAAAGCACTCTTGGGAGATAACCCAATGTTTTCTTTTTAGTACTTTTTCTTTTATTTGAGTCTTGGAAGTCATTACTACTGTAATGACCACTCCTTATCTTGTTTATTTCGTTTTTGTGCCAAGAGAAGCCTCTAATTTGAGTGAGGTAAAGATTTGGGGATGTTGCCTTTCTGAAACTGTTTTCGGTGCTGCACCGTAAAAATTCGTGAAAATTCTCTGTATATCTTTTGGACCTGCGATTTCTTGTGCATATGCCCCAGGTTATATCCAAACTTTTCTTAGTTGAACACTTTTTGATTGGAGCAACAGAAAATCCCTCAAAAATTCGACATTTGTCAGCTGTTCAGTTTTGACAGATTTCTGCCAATATTTGTGTTTGCCACTTTATCGCTTTCTTTTAGTTCTTTTGATCATGGAACTTTTGGGGAGGTTGCTACAGTAGTATATGCTATATATGTGGTGGTTTTGAGTTGAAACCTGAAGCAAATAGAGGATTGATTATATGTTATGCTTGCACTAATGTTGCTAATAGAATTGTGTTTAGTTTTGTATGAAGAAACTTTTCAAGTGTAGGGATTGGAGAATGATGAGATGAGTTGAAGAATGGACAAAAGCTCAAGCTTGGGGATGCCCATGCATCACCCCAAAAAATATCCAAGAAGTACAAGCGTCAAAGCTTGGGGATGCCCCCGAGGCACCCCTTCTTCATCGGCAAAAATCAGGTCACCTTTCAAAACACTATATTTTTATTGCTTCATGCACTATGTGTTTTTCTTGGAGCGTCAGTTGTTTTAGTTTTCTTAGTTTGTTTAGTTTGTTTGTTTGCTGCAATAAATGGTTGGACCCCAACAAATTTCTTTTGGAGAAGTTGCTTGTTTTCATTTGCAAAGAACGCTTTAGTTTTCACTCTTATTAAAAATTGAGTGTTCTACTTTTTTTGCTACTGCTTTTGGTTTTCGTTTTCGCCTTGATTTGCATTCAGATCTTGTCATATCTTTTAATCAAGGTGTATTTTTGCCTCTGATCTTTATTGGTTTTCATCAAAAGAGGTGTTTATAAAAATTTCAAATGGTGTTGGAAAAGAGAAAAAGCTTTATACAAAATAGTGGTACAAGAAGGAGCTTGTGTAGACTGCGGCTTAGGCTTTTTCATGTCATGCTTGATGTCTTTTTGATAGTATGCTTAGTGGTTTTGCTGTAGCATGACTTGTCTCAAATAACTGAGATTGCTTAATGAGCCTTTGAAAAAAATCATGCGTTGTTTTTATTGTATGGAAGCATTATTTTGGTTTTCTCCTTGATGCTTTATTTGGGTTGACTTGGCGCATGCTCACACATGTTAGACTCTTACAAAGTCGCCATTAGCCTTCATGATGTAACGCCCCAAAACCGGCACCTTGCAGATTATAGCGATCATGCCACAATCTACATGATGTCGCTTTGAAAACGCACCACCAAGCATAATGTGCACGCCGCAACACACACATTATGCGGGTGGAATCGAGTAGCAACAGTTACACAAGTTCACGATGGAACCCACAAAAAGAATATACAATATAACTGCAAAGACTCCACGAGTCAAAATATCCAGATATACATACAAAGATCCAAATCATACATAAAGCAAAATAGCATCCGAGTATGGACAAGAATACAAATGGGCCTAAGAGGCCTGAAGATAAACGATGGCGTCCAAACCCTGCCCAGGCCAAGCCGGAAGGGTAACCTTGCTAACGTCGGCGCTCCCATACCTGTGAACAGCGTCGGGCCAAAGGTTGCCGAACAAGGAGGGAGAAAGAGAAAGGAAAAAAAAGAAGAAAAACGAGGGTAAGTACCGAGGCACGTACTCGCGAGACTGGAATTCAGCTGTGCTCGCCTACAGGCTATATGGTGGACTTAGCGGCAACAAAAGAAATAAACTACAGAGACATTAAAACTTTCGTCTAGATAGAATAAGGTAAGAGAGCGCATAAAAGTAAACAACTAGAAACTAACACCAAACATAACCCAGCCGATGAATCACCTCTTCGTGACCAAACGAAGAAGCAAGTATCAAAGGCACTCACACGGTTACCAAGTTTTATTGCAGGTTTATTGTTGTAGTTGTGCTAACTTACTACACAAGTTTATTAGTATTGAAATAGCAGGTGCAAGTTGTTCTATGATCGAGTAGTACAGCTCCAAGTCGTCCATAACCGCGGACACGGCTTTTCGAAAAGATTTAACCCTGCAGGGGTGCCCAAATGTACCCAAACGCACGATCAATCCTTTAGGCAAATCTCGCACCCTTAATAAAAACAGGTGCGCCATCAGGATAGTCACGACTCGCACTCTCCTTCACTACAAACAAGTCCAGTAAGCCACCTAACTAAGTTTAACCCGTATCGAGAGTCCGGCCGAATCTCCGAGACGGACCTAGTTGTTGCGACCACGACTTTAGAAGGAAACAGTGCCCGCAGGATGATTCCAACTTCAGCACTCGATAAACGAACGTACCGCACCTATACGGACGTGCAGAACAAGGGGTTACAAGGCACTCACGGCTTCCCCCAAAGTAAATCGGACCAAAGATACAAGCTGCACGCCCGACAAGAAACAAATGGAAACACATCAAACTAGTTGTGGCCACTGGACAAGTATGTAGATTCTGGCAGTGATCGAGGGGAGGCCCGTAAACGTACCCACGTGTGGTTAGAGCGCTCAGTCTCAGAACAGTTCATGCGATCTCGGGGTCCTAGGGGACACAAGTGAGCCGTCGGAAAACTGGCAAAATGACTCACCGATGCCTCTGCTTAATTCAATTTTAAGTATTAACAGTAAAGTAAGCCATGAGTATCTCCAACAACATATATCCATAAAGTAGAGCATGTGAGAACTTTCCCAACCCAATAAGATAAAACAAGTCAAACAATCTGAAGATGCCTACGACTCGCAAGGCCAACTCAACAACAAGCACACGGTTAGTAGGATATATGGAAGGGTCTACAGCTATGCTTTGGATAAACAGGTGGATAGGACACGGGACTCGAACAAAGCATCGTGACACAAGGCTAGAATGTAGAGCTAGCGAGAGCAAAAGTATTAAATGGGTAGAGAGAAAAGGGCTCGCCTGGAAAGATGGTCGAAGAACACCCGAAGAACTTGTCGTTGCTCACATCACCACGAAGCGTCCTATCCGGGAAGAAGCAAAATGCTACAACAAGCAACGGATGCAACACTTACTACTACGGACAAAGAATCGGCATGATCATGTGAAGCATGTATGCATGACATGGCAATATGATGCAATGCAACTTATCCAAATTAAGTGGGATCGAAATCCCGACACACATATATGGTTCAAGTTGTTTTACTAAACGGCAATTTGAATGTTGATTAGCATGGCAAAGACAAGGCACGGGTGAGCTACGCAAAATTAAATGAAGTGGGGAAACCATTATAAGCATTTCCCAAAATACTCCATATGTTACTTGTTATGTGAGATGGAAATACCACGTCACTACGTGATGCAAAATGCAAACAAGTATATAAATGACATATTCCGATTCTATGCATTTTTCTGATCCAAAAACATATAAAATACTTTTTATTTCGAGTTACGGTTTGAAAGATATGAATTTACCAAGATTTGCATATTTGCAGGAATTTTAGAATACAGAGAAAAAAAAACTGCGCGGGCTGAATCTGGCCGGACCTGAGGCGACGGATAGAAAATGTTGCGCGCCCGCGACGGACTGCTCCGGCGGATCTGGGCTGAGGCCCAACAGCGGTAGATCTGAGCAAAAAGTGATAAAAAGGGGAGGTTTTAACACGCGCCCGAGAGAATTCGAACCATGGACCTGCGGATCGAGCTAATGGAACGAACCAGTTGAGCTGAGCACAAAAGCTTGTTACAGGAAAGGTCGAGCTGAACTTGAACACAGATCGCAAGTTGGCACCTTGGGCTTGACTGAACACGACGAGGACGACGGGATGGAGCTCACGAACTAAGTGCTGCGCGCCGGCCTTGAAGAGTTGATGGCGACGTAGACGTGCGCGCAGACCTTGGCAGCGATGCTCTTGTCCGCAGGATGACTTGAACCAGACGCGGATGTGCGCGTGGCTAGGCGTCGCTGAAGCTCGGCGAAGAGCGACGCAGCCGGCCGGTAACTTGGCGTCGAAGACAGAACTCTGGGCGTCGGGGACGTTCTCGGGCGAGATGGTGATGGGGACGCCCGAGGCCGCAGCGGAAGATGGTGGCGTCGCGCTGGAGAGAGGAGGCACGCTGGCGACTCCCTCGACGAGAGGCGAGGTCGACGTGCTTGCAGCGATGCGGGAACACAAAGACGAGGAAGAGCAGCGCCTGGGCGGCAACGCGGACATGCGCGATTCGGCGAGGTCGAGGTAGAGCCAAGGACGAGCAGCATCGGAGGAAGAGGATGGTGTTGCGGAGAGGCGCGCTAGCAAGGTCGATGTCAAGCCGGAGCGCGAGGCGATGTCGTCGTGGTCGAGCAGGGCGAGTTGAGCGGTGGGCTAGCATGCACGAAAGTAGCAGCGAGAAAATGATTGAGGAAAACAGAGTGGCGGCGGTGGAGCGGAGTAGAGGCTAGGGTTGCAGGTTGTAGGTGTGGGGATTTTATAGGAAAAGATCGGTGCTGCTCGTCCGTCCCATCGATCAACAGGGCCGACGTGGCCTCCATCGGTGAGCGTCCGTACAGGAGGAAGAAGACGACAAGGGAGTGGTGGGCTGGACTAAGAAAGACGTGACGATCTGCAAGCTCTGGATGGGCTTCTTGTCTTCTCTTCTTTTGCCACCGGATTTTTGGAAAAAGAAAAGAGGAAGAGAGAGAAAGGTTTAGGAGGATTTTAAAACAGGTTTCAAACATTTTGAAAACTGTAATTTTGTCTCAGAACAATTTATAAAGATTTGCAAATATTAAAGTTTCAGTTTTAATTTAAAATATGAAAAGAGAGGGGGTTTTATATAAACCACACAAGAAAAGTAGAAATAGGTTTGTACCAAATAATTTTAGGTTTGATAAAAAAAACATGCAAAGTGAAAGATGCATGAAGATACATGACGTCAAGTCGACGAGAAAAATAAAATAACAAGCAATTCTAATATTGGGGAATTTTCCGGGTCGTTACAATCGACACCACTAACAAGGGATCTCGCCCCGAGATCCACGATAAGGAGGGGGGGAGTGTTGGGTAAGCTATCGGATCTTCATGCTTCATGTTGAATTCTGCGACACCACTAACAAGGGGTTTCTTCTTGACACCATCAACAAGATGTTCTTGCCCACATTGATGATGAAGAACTTCCGAAGAACGAACCTATTAGGATAGAAGGCTAGAGATCGTCCACCCACGTGGGAACCTAAAAACTCCAAGAAGAAGGTAAGAGAAAGAACTCAAACTCGCGAAGGCAAGAAGAGAGAAGCAAAGAGGTAAGGAGAAAAATGCAGACCTATTGAGAACTATCCAACGCATTTTTAACAAAATAGTTTTGACACTAGACTCAACTCGCCCGTTGGCAAGGTTATCCTACAGGCAGACTGGACCAGTGGGTATCGATAAAACCTGGGCTCTGATACCACTTGTAACGCCCCAAAACCGGCACCTTGCAGATTATAGCGATCATGCCACAATCTACATGATGTCGCTTTGGAAACGCACCACCAAGCATAATGTGCACGCCGCAACACACACATTATGCGGGTGGAATCGAGTAGCAACAGTTACACAAGTTCACGATGGAACCCACAAAAAGAATATACAATATAACTGCAAAGACTCCACGAGTCAAAATATCCAGATATACATACAAAGATCCAAATCATACATAAAGCAAAATAGCGTCCGAGTATGGACAAGAATACAAATGGGCCTAAGAGGCCTGAAGATAAACGATGGCGTCCAAACCCTGCCCAGGCCAAGCCGGAAGGGTAACCTTGCTAACGTCGGCGCTCCCATACCTGTGAACAGCATCGGGCCAAAGGTTGCCGAACAAGGAGGGAGAAAGAGAAAGGAAAAAAAAGAAGAAAAACGAGGGTAAGTACCGAGGCACGTACTCGCGAGACTGGAATTCAGCTGTGCTCGCCTACAGGCTATATGGTGGACTTAGCGGCAACAAAAGAAATAAACTACAGAGACATTAAAACTTTCGTCTAGATAGAATAAGGTAAGAGAGCGCATAAAAGTAAACAACTAGAAACTAACACCAAACATAATCCAGCCGATGAATCACCTCTTCGTGACCAAACGAAGAAGCAAGTATCAAAGGCACTCACACGGTTACCAAGTTTTATTGCAGGTTTATTGTTGTAGTTGTGCTAACTTACTACACAAGTTTATTAGTATTGAAATAGTAGGTGCAAGTTGTTCTATGATCGAGTAGTACAGCTCCAAGTCGTCCATAACCGCGGACACGGCTTTTCAAAAAGATTTAACCCTGCAGGGGTGCCCAAATGTACCCAAACGCACGATCAATCCTTTAGGCAAATCTCGCACCCTTAATAAAAACAGGTGCGCCATCAGGATAGTCACGACTCGCACTCTCCTTCACTACAAACAAGTCCAGTAAGCCACCTAACTAAGTTTAACCCGTATCGAGAGTCCGGCCGAATCTCCGAGACGGACCTAGTTGTTGCGACCACGACTTTAGAAGGAAACAGTGCCCGCAGGATGATTCCAACTTCAGCACTCGATAAACGAACGTACCGCACCTATACGGACGTGCAGAACAAGGGGTTACAAGGCACTCACGGCTTCCCCCAAAGTAAATCGGACCAAAGATACAAGCTGCACGCCCGACAAGAAACAAATGGAAACACATCGAACTAGTTGTGGCCACTGGACAAGTATGTAGATTCTGGCAGTGATCGAGGGGAGGCCCGTAAACGTACCCACGTGTGGTTAGAGCGCTCAGTCTCAGAACAGTTCATGCGATCTCGGGGTCCTAGGGGACACAAGTGAGCCGTCGGAAAACTGGCAAAATGACTCACCGATGCCTCTGCTTAATTCAATTTTAAGTATTAACAGTAAAGTAAGCCATGAGTATCTCCAACAACATATATCCATAAAGTAGAGCATGTGAGAACTTTCCCAACCCAATAAGATAAAACAAGTCAAACAATCTGAAGATGCCTACGACTCGCAAGGCCAACTCAACAACAAGCACACAGTTAGTAGGATATATGGAAGGGTCTACGGCTATGCTTTGGATAAACAGGTGGATAGGACACGGGACTCGAACAAAGCATCATGACACAAGGCTAGAATGTAGAGCTAGCGAGAGCAAAAGTATTAAATGGGTAGAGAGAAAAGGGCTCGCCTGGAAAGATGGTCGAAGAACACCCGAAGAACTTGTCGTTGCTCACATCACCACGAAGCGTCCTATCCGGGAAGAAGCAAAATGCTACAACAAGCAACGGATGCAACACTTACTACTACGGACAAAGAATCGGCATGATCATGTGAAGCATGTATGCATGACATGGCAATATGATGCAATGCAACTTATCCAAATTAAGTGGGATCGAAATCCCGACACACATATATGGTTCAAGTTGTTTTACTAAACGGCAATTTGAATGTTGATTAGCATGGCAAAGACAAGGCACGGGTGAGCTACGCAAAATTAAATGAAGTGGGGAAACCATTATAAGCATTTCCCAAAATACTCCATATGTTACTTGTTATGTGAGATGCAAATACCACGTCACTACATGATGCAAAATGCAAACAAGTATATAAATGACATATTCCGATTCTATGCATTTTTCTGATCCAAAAACATATAAAATACTTTTTATTTCGAGTTACGGTTTGAAAGATATGAATTTACCAAGATTTGCATATTTGCAGGAATTTTAGAATACAGAGAAAAAAAAAACTGCGCGGGCTGAATCTGGCCGGACCTGAGGCGACGGATAGAAAATGTTGCGCGCCCGCGACGGACTGCTCCGGCGGATCTGGGCTGAGGCCCAACAGCGGTAGATCTGAGCAAAAAGTGATAAAAAGGGGAGGTTTTAACACGCGCCCGAGAGAATTCGAACCATGGACCTGCGGATCGAGCTAATGGAACGAACCAGTTGAGCTGAGCACAAAAGCTTGTTACAGGAAAGGTCGAGCTGAACTTGAACACAGATCGCAAGTTGGCACCTTGGGCTTGACTGAACACGACGAGGACGACGGGATGGAGCTCACGAACTAAGTGCTGCGCGCCGGCCTTGAAGAGTTGATGGCGACGTAGACGTGCGCGCAGACCTTGGCAGCGATGCTCTTGTCCGCAGGATGACTTGAACCAGACGCGGATGTGCGCGTGGCTAGGCGTCGCTGAAGCTCGGCGAAGAGCGACGCAGCCGGCCGGTAACTTGGCGTCGAAGACAGAACTCTGGGCGTCGGGGACGTTCTCGGGCGAGATGGTGATGGGGACGCCCGAGGCCGCAGCGGAAGATGGTGGCGTCGCGCTGGAGAGAGGAGGCACGCTGGCGACTCCCTCGACGAGAGGCGAGGTCGACGTGCTTGCAGCGATGCGGGAACACAAAGACGAGGAAGAGCAGCGCCTGGGCGGCAACGCGGACATGCGCGATTCGGCGAGGTCGAGGTAGAGCCAAGGACGAGCAGCATCGGAGGAAGAGGATGGCGTTGCGGAGAGGCGCGCTGGCAAGGTCGATGTCAAGCCGGAGCGCGGGGCGATGTCGTCGTGGTCGAGCAGGGCGAGTTGCGCGGTGGGCTAGCATGCACGAAAGTAGCAGCGAGAAAATGATTGAGGAAAACAGAGTGGCGGCGGTGGAGCGGAGTAGAGGCTAGGGTTGCAGGTTGTAGGTGTGGGGATTTTATAGGAAAAGATCGGTGCTGCTCGTCCGTCCCATCGATCAACAGGGCTGACGTGGCCTCCATCGGTGAGCGTCTGTACAGGAGGAAGAAGACGACAAGGGAGTGGTGGGCTGGACTAAGAAAGACGTGACGATCTGCAAGCTCTGGATGGGCTTCTTGTCTTCTCTTCTTTTGCCACCGGATTTTTGGAAAAAGAAAAGAGGAAGAGAGAGAAAGGTTTAGGAGGATTTTAAAACAGGTTTCAAACATTTTGAAAACTGTAATTTTGTCTCAGAACAATTTATAAAGATTTGCAAATATTAAAGTTTCAGTTTTAATTTAAAATATGAAAAGAGAGGGGGTTTTATATAAACCACACAAGAAAAGTAGAAATAGGTTTGTACCAAATAATTTTAGGTTTGATAAAAAAAACATGCAAAGTGAAAGATGCATGAAGATACATGACGTCAAGTCGACGAGAAAAATAAAATAACAAGCAATTCTAATATTGGGGAATTTTCCGGGTCGTTACAATTTAGTTTTTGACTTTTGATGCCATCTTATGCTTCTTTTAATGTCGCTTTGTCACTTTGCATGATTATGGCCATTATTGCTCTCTTAGTTGGTCGCTCTCAGTCTTTTGCTAGCCCTCGCCTTGTACTGAGTATGAGCTCTACTCGTGCATCCAACTCCTAAAAGCCAAAGTTTTCCAAAGTGTCCACCATACATACCTACTAGCAATTTGCTATTCCAAGTAAATTTGACTTGCTTTTATTTTCTCTTCAAATTAAACTCTTACCAGTGTTATGTGAAATTCGGTCAGTAAAGCTCTCACGAACCGGAAGGCACACTTTACTTTTTCCTGTTCTTAAAAATTTCACATTGTGGTCTCTTATGTTGAGTTGTTATGCTTGCAAGTTGTAAGTTGGATTCTAGCCCATCCATGCTGTCATGGGGCAAGCTTTCAACATTGCACTTCTTTTTGAGTTGATATCGTGATCTTTTGTTTATGGATGCCCGCGGTGTGAAATGAATTGGGAATCTTGTGGGGATCATGGAGTTTGTATATGTGTTAAGGAAACGCCGGGCCGCCAATCTAAGCCATGCATAATTCATGGTGGAAATTTGCAGCATACCCATGGTGAACATTCGACGACGCATCTCACAATAAAAAGCTAAACAATATAGCAAATAAAAGAGATGTCAAGGTGTTCATTGTCTGCTTGTCCTGTCATTTTGGTGTGGGCTTGTTCCATGTCATCGGGTACGGAGGTACCCCATTGGCGGTTCTCAATGATATGCATATACTTACAATGACAAGAGCCTTGCTTGGGACTCTAAGTAAAGTAGCATGAGGTTTGGGTACTCGTATTCACGGGGCACGAGGTTTTCAACTTATGATTTGTCAAGCATATGCATCATAATTGTTCTCGCATTAACTTTAACCATTCAAGATGCTTATGATGGGGGCAATGAGAGCTCAAAGCCGGTAAGTACCATAATTTTTTAAGGTTATAAAACTTGCAATCACTGCTTCCCTCTGCGAAGGGCCTTTCTTTTACTTTTATGTTGAGTCACCACCTTCTTTCTTTATGCACCATTAAGAGAGCATAGTTGTCATTCTTAGTGTGATATGCATTGTCCCAAAGTTCATTGATTGATTCATATTGTTGGTTTCACTTGTTCTCAAATTATTTGTATCTAGTCACCCTCTTAAACTTGAAGGTGTCCTATGCATTTATGTTTTGCTCTCTTTGAAGGACAAGCTGAAAACCTTTTGTATGTTTTTCCTTATGATTTGAACACACGTTTGTCTTTCATTGTTTCATTTTCATGATCTTTTGTTTGTGTTCATTTGCATGTTTACAACATGGTTGCTAAGTTCTTATTGTCATGATTATATCTTCATGCCCATGTTTTAAGTTCTTATTGTCATGATTATATCTTCATGCCCATGCCGAGGACGAGCAGGAGTTAAGCTTGGGGATGCTTGATACGTCTCAAACGTATCTATAATTTTTGATGCTCCATGCTTGTTTTTACACCATTTTCCTATTGTTTCGTTACACTTAGTGGCATTTTTATGCATTTTCCGGAACTAACCTATTAACGAAGTGCCACAGTGCCAGTTTCCTGTTTTCTGCTGTTTTTGTGTTTCAGAAGTGATACACAGGAAATATTCTCGGAATCTGACAAAACAAGTTCCTAAAGTCTTATTTTACCCGGAAGCTTCCAGAGATCCGAAGAAGTGTCGGAGGGGGGCCACCAGGGCCCCACACGTGTGGGTGGCGCGGCCAGCCCCCTGGCCGCGCCGGGCCCACGTGAGGGCGCCTGGCCCCTCTTCTGACGACGCCCCTTCGCCTATAAGTACCCCCCGACGAGAAAAACCTAAGTGCCCGATCAGTTTTCCAGAATACATCGCGATACGCCGCCGCCGTCGACCCGAAGATCGGGAGGGTCCAGAAGCTCTTCCCGGCACCCTGCCGGAGAGGGGAATCGCCACCGGAGGTCTTCTTCATCGCCATGCTTGCCTCCGGAGCGATGAGTGAGTAGTCTACCTTGGACTATGGGTCCATAGCAGTAGCTAGATGGTTGTCTTCTCCACCATGTGCTTCATGTTTAGATCTCATGAACTGCCATACATGATTGAGATCACCGTTATGTAATTCTACATGTTTGGTTTGTTGGGATCCGATGAATATTAGTGTTTATGATTAAGTTGCTGTACTGAATTATATCTTTTGTTATCTCTATATTGTTTATGATCTTGCATGCTCTCCGTTGTTAGTAGCTATCTTGGCCAAGTAGTTGCTAGTGACTCCAAGAGGGGGTATTTATGCTCGATAGTGGGTTCATGTCTCTATTTCACCTGGGGGAGTGACAGAAACCTCTAAGGTGGTAGATGTGCTGTTGCTACTAGGGAGAAAACAACATTCATATGCTCAAGGGCATATGCTTTGTTTACATTACACACTTTGCTTAATGCAATTATCTGTTGTTCACAACTTAATACTTCTAGGGTGTTCGGATTGATATCCCCGGGGGTGGATTATTAGTCATAGATGCAGTTGGATGGCGGTCTATGTATTTTGTTGTAATGCCCAGAGTAAATCTCATAGTGATCTTCTTGACATATCACGTTATCTTTATTCTATCAATTGCCCAACTGTAATTTGTTTACCCAGCATGTGCTATTTTATCTATGGAGAGACACCACTAGTGAACTGTGGACCCCGGTCCTATTTACATCATATTGCAATCACCTGTTTACTTTTCTCGCACTGTTTACTTTACTCGCATATTATTACTGTTTTCCACTCGACACACTCATAACCTTTGTTTCAAGCAAACCGGTGAGATTGACAACCTCATTGCAAGTTGGGAACAAAGTATTTGTTTGTGTGTGTGCAGGTTCCACAAACACCTTCAGTCGTCATTGTCTCTCCTCTCATGATCGATAAACCTTGGTATCTTAACTAAGGGAAAACTAGCCGCTACACTCATCATACCTTCCTCTTGGGGTTCCCAACGGGCTGGTTATTCACCACGCACAAGGACTTACTGCTCCACGCCGGCAGCCTCTTTTCTGGCGCCATCACCAAGTAGCAGCTACGATTGTGATCTCTTATGGATTATGAGAATAATTATCACTATGATAGTATTGACGTGATCTTTTCCTCCTTTCATGGTGTAATGTTGATAGTGTGTGCACCGTGTTAGTACTTGGTCTAAGTTGCAATAATATCTATCTTGAGTTATGATTTGATTTGGATATCTCTATGAGTGGTGTTTGTCAAGTACTTGATGAACTTTAAGGAGTGCTTGGTAGCCCTACGCAATGATTAGTGTTGTTCAATAGGAGAGCAATTCAGAGTACCATAGTGAAGAGAAGTTATTTATTTGTTCAATCATATTATATTTGTTGGGAGTGTGTCCACTAGTGAAAGTATGATCCCTAGGCCTTGTTTCCAAGCTTTGCACATCGTTTACTTGCTATTTTGTTACATGTTCGCTTGCTGCCATTTTTATCCAGATTGCATTTACTACTTATTATCATCTATACCACTTGTATTTCACTATCTCTTCGCCGAACTAGTGCACCTATACATCTGACAAGTGTATTGGGTATGTTGGGGACACAAGAGACTTTCTGTATCATAATTGCAGGGTTGCTTAAGAGGGATAGCTTTGACCTCTTCCTCCCTGAGTTCGATAAACCTTGGGTGATCCACTTAAGGGAAACTTGCTGCTGCTCTACAAACATCTGCACTTGGAGGCCCAACAAGTGTCTACAAGAATAGAAGTGCGTAGACATCAAGGTGCAGTCCAGTTCGGTCGGATCTGGCTCGAAGATGTTTTCTTTCTAGGTAGTCTTTAGCCCTTTTTAGCAGATCTATTATTCTGTTGTTGGAATAAATCCCAAACAAATTGAAAAATGCATGAAAATGCCCAAATCAAATTTTATCAATGTTCTGTAACCTTTTGTACAACATGCAGAATAATTACTTGACCCAAATAAATTACAGATCTTTTCAAGTAATTAATCCACTAAAATGCATCTTTTCTACTCATCAATGCATATCTTGATATCCAGAAACCCTAATGGTTTGAACATAATTTTTTTGAAGCCTATGTGTATTACCCTTCACATGCCACTGACCTCACTCCATTTAGAGCCCTGTAGCAATACCTTTATTTTCAACTAGCAAATCAACCCTAGTTTTGATCAAAAATCCAAATTTGTAGTTATGTATATTAAAATGGAGTGAATCCATTTTTTAGTAATGCTATGATGTACTAGCTTACATGTGACACTTGGTTTTGTATTTTATGTTGCATATATCTACATTAGTAATTAAAATGGCCAATGGAGTATTTAGTCTTATTTATTTTCTCATTTGAAATAGATTAGGTATTTTAGCATAAATCCAATTTATATGTGTCATGCATTGTGTTAGCTTTCCAAAACATCCTCTAGCACATTTTTATGATGTCCAGAGAATATCTGGGAATTATTTTAGTGTTATAGCTTTTATTGTTGCTAGGAATTTCATAGAAAATCAACCACAAGGAATTTTGAGTTGAATCCACTTTTGTTGGATCCATAAAATTGATGCCTTTCTGTTGGTATGCTGGTAGCATGTGTTTAACCAATTTAAGTTCCTGCTTGTTATTTAGAGCTCCATGAGGGTTTAATTAATAGGTAAAATCCTTTCTTTCTTCTTAGAAATAGTTACTGTTATTGAAATGTTCAGTATGGTGTTTTGTTGTTTCTGATACTTGCTTGGTGTGTTTTGTTTGCTGTGGTGTTGTGTATGGCTTGATTTGGGCTTGCTTACTTATGTCACTATTATTTATCGGCGCTAGATTCGAATGACACCGAGTGTACCGAGGAAGGGGAGGTATCTGATTATCAAGGAGAAGACCAGGGACAAGCTAATCAAGGCAAGCCATCTATACTTGATACATATCTGATCCTATTCACTTACTTCACATGTTTCATAAAGGTTTATTAAACTGCATATTTTTTTTTATATTGCTATAATCCTTGTAGCAATTATTTGTTGGCTCAAGCTCCACGAGCCAATTTGTTATCATCCTTCGAGATGACCCCTTTTAACACCTATTCAAAACCCTTGCAGCAATGGCTTGTTGATTTGCAGCAAAGCCTTTGGGAAACTTTGTAGTGGAGCAAAACTCTAGGTTGGGAACACTCAAATGGGTCTTTGAAAATGATTTCGAAAACCTTGGAATGGAGTGCTATTCCATTGATGGATTTCAAAAATGAGTTTGAAAATAAGGTAGGGATGTATATCCCAGAGTTGGAGGCAAGAGTTTTTTAGAAATGACATTGGTGATCACTAAGTGTTCACTCAGAACAATTAACCCGTGCAACCACGATTACCCTGGTATGGGATAGGGCTTAGCTCATAGTTTGTTTATTTTAGTACGGGAGTCTCATAACTATATACGGGTATGCGGTACCCTGGAATCCGGATTGCTTCAAGTAAATGGGCAATAGTAAACCAGGATCCAGCGAGGGATTTATCCGACCGGAAGACACTATGGGTCTCCTGACGTGGCACTGGAGTTACGCTCGAACATGGAGGTATACTGCCAGGGTGTGCCGGGGAGGTACATACTCCATAGGGTAGATTCCCGTACTAAAGTAGATAAGTGAAAGGCTTTGATCGGGTGCTTGTCGTGGTATACGATGTTATGCGGGGAAGATGCCCACACGATGAGTATCCGGATAATTGTGGGTAAAGTGTACAACCTCTGCAGAGTGTAAATCTATTCGAATAGCCGAGTCCTCAGTCATGGATGGTTGGGACGACCGTTACTTAGCCCAATGTCAGGTTTTGGTTTTACAAAGATGTTTTCAAAAAAATGGAGAAAGGTGCCGGATGGATTACTCGGAGGGTACGGCCGTGGCACAGTTATGGTTCGGAGTACTTACAGGGTACTACCGAAGGAATGGAGATGGTCATGTGTGATTGACATGGTTTTATAAAGGAAGATGGTCATGTTAGATTGACCACCGGCTCTCTCTTGAAAACCAAATGAGTTTTCCCCTCTCCTAGAGCTTTTACTAAAATGGTTTTTATAAAAGTGTTCTTTAATAAGGGTATAGAGATGTTGTATGACATGCTATATCGACAAGAGAAACTATGATTAGTATTGAGCAAACTAGTCTAGAGCCATCCCTCTTGCTATAGCTAAACTGCATGTCAACACTTTCTCTTAGATGGTTTGCGAGTACAATTCAAATGTACTCATGGCTTTGTCCCTGGCTATTAACTTGGTCAGACTATGAAGAAGACTGCAAGGAAGGTGACGATGGATATGACGATGCTGGTGCGAACTAGGAACGTCTCCCAGTCAGTTGCCTGTAGGGTAGTAGGCATGAAGTGGGTCATCAACGCTGCTTGATATCCGCTGCTTAGTTGTAAACTTGCCCTGCATGGCAATATCTATCTTGGTCATGTGACCAATTGTAAGACTATTATATTCGATACTGTAATGGATGATGTAACTTTGATATCAGCTCGGTTATGTGGACTCACGACATACTGATCATGGGATCGTGAGTTGTATGCATAATGGGAATCCCGGAGTGGTAAACCGGGGTCCCCACAGTGTTGGTATCAGAGCCATCCTGACTGTAGGTGACCTTAGTTAGCATGGGTGTTAGATAGGAAATTAAAATTTTGCTAAAACTATTTGCAAAGGTTATTTCTTCTAGGTAGCCAATAGTATGGTTTATACGTTACTTACCCTTTCAAAACTTCTAATCTTACCTCTCTAATTTTTTTAAGGATTTTAAAGATTTTACTCTCTTGTCTTTTCCACTTCAAATTTAAATAATGGACATTATACCCCAATTAGACCTGAAGCTTAGCAACACAAGATGGAGCAAATATTCAGAAGGACATCTTCAAATCTCTCCTGCTACAAAGAAAGAAGAGTATTGCCAAATATTCTGTCTTTGTCTCACACGAACGGCTCCATCGAGAAGTTGACCTTGTTCCTCACTGGGCTCGCACTTTTGTAGTTGCCAAGGACCAAGTACTCAATTGCTCGACTAGAAATTTTCAGGCCTATCACGAGACATTGCCACATATGGAGAACTTTAATGACCCTTCCGAAGCCCCCACATCAAGGTGGTGCGAGACAAGAAGACCTATAAATTTGCACTCCCAACTCTGAATTGACAGTTTAACAACACTGCAGCTTCACCACCAACTACCATCAAGTTTCTGCTGAAGCAAGAGTCAAGGAGAATGAAGACATCAACAACTATGGCCAACCATGACCCTAGGATGAATAGGACTAACCCCAAACATCACGAGTTGTTAGGCATCGTTGGTACTTGAAGTACCTCGGGTGATTTCTGCAATTATTTGTTGTTTACCCTGTGTGTTCTTGATAGTGTTTTGCAGCTGTCTTGTGTGTTTCTTGAATATGTGTTGTACTTTGTGCTCATGGTTGACTTGGCCTCTCAGCCTTACAAACACCTCTGGCGTGTAAAACCATGAATAAGAAGCCTCTCTGGAATGTGTTTTCCCTCTCAATCAATTTATGTCAGCTTGAGTAGCATAGATAATTTATTAGTAAAACACTAACTCCAACCTTGAGTGGATTATAACTCTTCTTGCAACACCTCCCCAAGATCTGACATGACCATTTTTGCTACGTGCGTCAAGCTTCGTCAAAGACCTCTCTACAACGACAGGGAAGCAAAATATAGACCCGCCTGGACTACAAAGGACTTCTAGGAGACAAAGACTTCACTAACTCGGATCGCCTAACCTTAAATCTAGAGGTTTGCTAACATTGATGATACTCTCTCAACACCACAACACTGACTAAATCTTCTAACAAGCCAACTAACATTGAGCATAGCAGTATCGATGCCAAGCCTAACATGCAAAGTTCAACAAGTTCTTGGCACGTGAAGATGAAGACTCACATGCTTGATCTCCGCTAAGCAAATGCAAGCCTTAAGACTCTTCAAGACAAAGCCCTCGACTCACCTCCACCAAAGAAGAACCTTCAACTCAGGCCCAGGAAAACCTAGAAGAATGCTTCCAATTAGGACTAACATATGTCCTGTTAATTAGAAAGCATAGAGAGATAAGTCTATAGATCTGACGCACCTCGTAAGACCAGTCATCGTTATCTGCATCATCCAAAGGATTACAAGCTCCAGACTGAAGGTCTACACCAACATCAAGCTTCAAGACGCGACACCAAGATCTGAAAATTCCATCAAGCTACACGAAGGAAGAAGCGACTCCAAGCCAACAAAAGCTACCCGAGAAACCTCAACTTTTCTGGACCCCGATTGCAACTAAAAACCCTCTTAACTTTTGTAGAATATTTTGGGCGTACTAGGTAGCCTAGCTGCACTAACCTTAGAGGTGTCTCAACAAGGTTTCGACAAGATACTTTCAGCAGCATCAAATCTTCAGCCATCGAATTTAGCAGATGAAGATGATCTACATTTTCAGAAAAAGCAAGTCTACTACGCAACTCAAAGTATTACCGATGAATTGGAAGAGCAGCCGTTAAAGCCTAACTCTAACCTATTCTCCACACCTCTCTAGTACCACACTTAGGAATCTCGGGACGAGATTCTTTTTAACGGGGGAAGATCTGTAACACCCCAACTTTTGAAACAACGTTTAAATAGAAATTTGTGAGGCAAAAATGAGGGTCAACAAAAAAAATTTGTAATTAATCAAACCCAGTAAAGGTTTGTGCATGTTTCACTTGATTGTTGTGTAAATCTTGTCTCTTAGAGTTGATTGTTGAACAATATTGTGAACCAACATAATTCTTGTGCTCTTGTGATCATGTCATTTCAAATACTACTAGCTATTTGACAAAACCATTATCTTGGCAACTTCTCTTATTTCAAGTGGTTTAGTTTTTTTTCTAAAACAAAGAGCCAAGATTTACTCTGACGCAAAGGTTTTTCCAAACTAAGTATTTACAAAAACTATAGGGATTTATAGGTTGTTATGATCCCATATTTTGTCAACTATTATTTTACAAACATTTCACAAATGGATTTCAAAGCTTTGCTTCTTTTAAAAAGCCTTTAACAAAATTAGGAGATGTTCCTAACTCCTATATTTTCTAGAAATATAATAAGAGCTCTACTTCCTTATTTGAACCCTTCTTTAACTTTACCACGATATGATCATCTTTGTGTACTTGTTCAGCAATTGCTCTTTGGTTTGTTTGGTAGTTGTTTGTATTCATCTTGCTTGACTTTGTGTGATTATCTTAATCTAAGAATCTATCTTAAAGTTTCCCTATCGACCATCCATCTCTTGTATCACTTCTATCATCTTTCCAAGGTCCACCTTCAACCTTAAGATCCCTTTTCCTATTTATATCCAATTCCTTATACTAGTCACATTTGGTTGACTAGTGCCATGTGTGTTTTCCAATGAATGTATGTGAGGTATGAATTGCCTCCACTTTGGTAATTCTTTTGGTAATCTCAATAAACCAAGTCCTAAAAAAAAATACTCAAATGACCTTGGGCAAACTTTCAAAATTTCAAAAAATGGTTTTCCCTCCAAATAGACCTCAACCCCTAATTCTCTTCTTCTTCTTTTTGGTCTACCAAAATACTTCTAGTTTTGTCAAACTATTTTCAAAACTTTTTCTCAAATGAAAATAGGAAATGCTACTTATATGTTTATAATATCCTTTCCATTCAAAGATATTTTTTCTAGAAAATTATTGTTTATTTATTCTTTTTCCTATTTACCAAAATGCATGCTAATGGTATATGTGTCATTTCATGCACCTCATTTTGTCAAATAAATTTAAGAAATTTTTGCTGTGAGTTTAATGCAATCAGAACCCTTTTTAACTCAAAATCTTATTTTCTTTTTATTCAAAAATATCAAAGGCTACTCCATTGGAAATTCTTTCAAAGTTGGGTCAAATTCATTTTATTTTCAAAACCAACACATGAGTGAAGTGTTTTATCCCAATATATCTTGGAACACTACCACCATTGCTCTATCATCTTTTCCAAGATTTGTACTGAAGAAAATTTCAGAAAACTTAATTAAATATTCTTGAAGGCAATACAACAAAACCTTGCAAGCAAGTTCTACTCGAATCTAATCTGAATCAAAACCTAGGCCCAAACATGGTAAAATCCACTAATTACTGCCATGTCAGCACCCTGATCTCCCTAGGCATTTTTCCCTCTCGTATCTCTATCAAAATCCCGGGTTTTAGGGAACCTTTGGGGAGAGCCCGAGCTATCCCTCTCTCCCTTCTGTCTTTCCCTTTTCTCCCTCTCTGGCTGACTCATCTGCCCTGCACACACTCCGCCACGCGTGGACACCCCAGCACCACCACCATCGCCCCATGGTTGGCCATGGATGCCACTCTACGCCCTCCTTCTTTTCTCCCTCCGATGGACACCCGGTATTTGGTCAACGTTAGTTCGAGCACCCCTGCTCCACTGGCTGCGCCAGGATGCTGCCCTGTCCCATTTCCCTATGGTGCGCACAGTCCCGAGGTCCCTGTCGCTGCCCACTGACCCACACCAAGCTCACCACCTTGTGGTCACCATGAGCATGGCATGCCGATCCGTTCCTGTTCCTACTGTGCAACCTAGGATGAACCAACATGCTGAAGCATAGAGCCTCTATCCAAAAATAACCAAATACCCTCAATAACTCTCTCGTGCACTCTAGTCTAAACCCTCGTGATCAAACACCTGCGTGCTCTCTCAAAGCATGACATGCTCTGACCATTTTAGCTCATGCCATTCATCACTGTGTATCGCGCTGAACTCTACCCTGCATACCGTGCATGTTTCCATCGCCTTTTTGTTCAATTGCGACCGTGCATGCATCGCACATGAGCCGTACACCAGCCGAGACACACTACAGCTCCATTTATTTAAGATGACCCTGAGCCTTAGCCAGCAATGCACCACTCCATAATCTCTCCCTCAGACCACGAGACCCACGGAGAAGGGATGCTACTCTCTCTTCTTCTCCTTCCACCCATCGATGCGGGCAAGCCGAAGCTCATCTCGGTCTGTCGCTCGTTGAGCCGAGGGCACACTAGCACAGGACCCCTCCACCCCCTCTTTTTGTCTCCTCCTTCTTCTCTAAAGCCTGCAAACCCTAACCAAACCTCCGTTTTCCCTGCAGCTTGCCTAAACCAAGCCGCCATCGAGTCTGACGTATCCATCACTGTAAGTGTCGGCCGTCAATGCGTCGGTGTAGACGAGCTCGCCCGTGGCTCATCAACGGCTGGGAGCCCACCTGTGCAGCCGAGCAGGCTAAGACGAGATGGACCAAGCCCCCACCGCATCACGTCCACCATCCCCAACGGTCCCCTTGGTGAGCAGCTCTCGATCGTTGTCTCTGTCGAGTAGCTAGAATCCTGTAGCATGAATTTTAAAGCTTCTCTCAGGTTTTTTTTAGTTGCTGTTCTGGGGAAACTAACTGGGCCGGCCCGGCGAGGTGCAGTACGGTTTGGTCGGATCTAGCCTGAAGACATTTTTTTTCTAGGTAGTCTTTAGCCCTTTTTAGCAGATCTATTATTTTGTTGTTGTAATAAATCCCAAACAAATATAAAAATGCATGAAAATGCCCATATCAAATTTTATCAATGTTCTGTAAGCTTTTGTACAACATGCAGAACAATTACTTGACCCAAATAAATTACAGATCTTTTCTGGTAATTAATCCACTAAAATGCATCTTTTCCACTCATCAATGCATATCTTGATATCCAGAAACCCTAATGGTTTGAACATAATTTTGTTTGAAGCCTATGTGTATTACCCTTCACATGCCACTGACCTCACTCCATTTAGAGCCCTATAGCAATACCTTTATTTTTAACTAGCAAATCAACCCTAGTTTCGATCAAAAATCCAAATTTGTAGTTCTGTATATTGAAATGGAGTGAATCCATTTTTCAGTGATGCTATGATGTACTAGCTTACATGTGACACTTTGTTTTGTATTCTATGTTGCATATATCTACAGTAGTAATTAAAATGGCCAATAGAGTATTTAGTCTTATTTATTTTCTCATTTGAAATAGATTAGGTATTTTAGCATTAATCCAATTTCTATGTGTCATGCATTGTGTTAGCTTTCCAGAACATCCTCTGGCACATTTTTATGATGTCCATAGAATAGCTGCAAATTATTATAGTGTTATAGCTATTATTGTTGCTAGAAATTTCATAGAAAATCAACCACAAGGAATTTTGAGTTGAATCCACTTTTGTTGGATCCATAAAATTGATGCCTTTCTGTTGGTATGCTGGTAGCATGTCTTTAACCAATTTAAGTTCCTGCTTGTTATTTAGAGCTCCATGAGGGTTTAATTAATAGGTAAAATCCTTGTTTTCTTCTTAGAAGTAGTTACTATTATTGAAATGTTCAGTATGGTGTTTTGTTGTTTCTGATACTTGCTTGGTGTGATTTGTTTGATGTGGTGTTGTGTATGGCTTGATTTGGGCTTTCTTACTTATGTCCCTATTATTTATCGGCGATAGATTCGAACGACACCGAGTGTACCGAGGAAGGGGAGGTATCCGATTATCAAGGAGAAGACCAGGGACAAGATAATCAAGGCAAGCCATCTATACTTGATACATATCTAATCCTATTCACTTACTTTGCATGTTTCATAAAGGTTTATTAAACTGCATATTTTTTTATATTGCTATAGTCCTTGTAGCAATTATTTGTTGGCTCCAGCTCCATGAGCCAATTTGTTATCATCCTTCGAGATGACCCCTTTTAATACCTATTCAAAACCCTTGTAGCAATGGCTTGTTGATTAGCAGCAAAGCCTTTGGGAAACTTTGTAGTGGAGCAAAAACTCTATGTTGGGAACACTCAAATGGGTCTTTGAAAATGATTTCGAAAACCTTGGAATGGAGTCCTATTCCATTGATGGATTTCAAAAATGAGTTTGAAAATAAGGTGGGGATGTATATCCCAGAGTTGGAGGTAAGAGCTTTTCAAAAATGACATTGGTGATCACTAAGTGTTCGCTCAGAACAATTAACCCGTGCAACCATGATTACCCTGGTATGGGATGGGGCTTAGCTCACAATTTGTTTATTTTAGTACAGGAGTCTCATAACTATATATGGGTACGTGGTACCCTAGAATCTGGATTGCTGCAAGTAAATGGGCAATAGTAAATCGGGATCCAGCGAGGGATTTATCCGACCGGAAGACACTATGGGTCTCCTGACGTGGCACTGGAGTTACACTCGAACATGGAGGTATACTGCCAGGGTGTGCCGGGGAGGTACATACTCCATATGATAGATTCCCGTACTAAGGTAGATAAGCGAAAGGCTTTGATCGGGTGCTTGTCGTGGCATATGATGTTATGCGGGGAAGATGCCCACACGATGAGTATCTGGATGATTGTGGGTAAAGTGTACAACCTCTGCAGAGTGTAAATCTATTCGAATAGCCGAGTCCTCGGTCATGGATAGTTGGGATGACCGTTACTTAGCCCAATGTCAGGTTTTGGTTTTACAAAGATGTTTTTGGAAAAATGGAGAAAGGTGCCGGATGGAGTACTTGGAGGGTACTGCCGTGGCACAGTTATGGTTCGGAGTACTTACAGGGTACTACCGAAGGAATGGAGATGGTCATGGGTGATTGACCTGGTTTTATAAAGGAAGATGGTCATGTTTGATTGACCACTGGCTCTCTCTTGAAAACCAAATGAGTTTTCCCCTCTCCTAGAGCTTTTACTAAAATGGTTTTTATAAAAGTGTTCTTTAATAAGGGTATAGAAATGTTGTATGACAAGCTATATCGACAAGAGAAACTATGATTAGTATTGAGCAAACTAGTCTAGAGCCATCCCTCTTGCTACAGCCAAGCTGCATGTCAACACTTTCTCTTAGATGGTTTGCAAGTACAATTCAAATGTACTCACGGCTTTGTCCCTGGCTATTAACTTGGTCAGACTATGAAGAAGACTACAAGGAAGGTGACAATGGATACGACGACGCTGGTGTGAACTAGGAATGTCTCCTAGTCAGTTGCCTGTAGGGTAGTAGGCTGTTGGAATTTTAGCCCTTTATGGCCCAGCCTATAAATAGTAAATCCAATAATTCCTAAATCCTAGAGGCCCATGTGGCCCATTCATGCATGACAAGGGGTGGGAGAAATGTTTAGTCCCACCTTGCTAGTTTGGAAGTTGGACCAACATATAAGGTGAGCTCTCCCCCTTGTGGTAAGAGTGTGTGAGAAGAAGGCTCTCTCACGCGCACTCCTCCTCCTCCTCCGCCGCCCGCCTCGCCACGCCTCGCCTCGTCACGACGCGCGCGCGCGCCGCGGTTTGCGGAATGTGCCTCGGTGCCGAGCCTTTCTTTTTGTCATGCATGACTGGACTACGGAACTGAACGGTCACGTGGAAGCTGAAACGATTTGCCTGAGTGGAAAATGAATACGAGATTGTTCGGTTCGTCTTCTGGCTGTTCATTTCGCCTCCCGCGCTGCCTGTTCGCCTCCCTCTGTGGCTATAAAAGAGAGGTCGCTCCTCTCTACGAATACACAACACATAGCCACCACTGCCTACTGCCTCCAAAGCGTTGCGCTGCCTCTCAGTCTTCTCCATCCCGTCTTGCGGCGTGCACCGTGAGCTGGGACAGTAGGCCTCCGGAACCCCGTCTCTTGCGATCCTGTACGGGAGAGAGGCGATAAGGTTTTTGGGGAGCGCTCTGCGCGACTACTGGCGAGTTCTTCATCACGGACGCTCACGAGGACGACGTCTTCCCCAACGAGGACTTCTTCCCCGACATCGACAACCTTTTCGGCGACATGTCTCTCACTGACGACAACACCAACGGCGGTTCTGCTTCCGCGCCGGCTCCAACACCGTATGTCTTCCTGATCTTCGCTTATGTGCTTCAGTTTCTCGGACTAGCAATCAATTTAGATATGCTAGACATGCTCTATTCATATCAATCTCTTGTAAACATGGTTTGTCTGATTTCCATGCTTTCTGCCATATTTTGTTCACTGTTTTCATGGATTAAATCCTTTGGTAAATTGCTGATTTCTCCAACAATCCAAAAACCTTATGCTTTTCATAGGCAATTTTCCCCTGTTGGCTATGCCGCATCTCTGAAGCCCCCGGTCTTCGAGGGCGTCAACTACAAGAGATGGCGTGCAAGAACCGTCATATGGCTCACAACCATGAGATGCTTTGATGCATCTAAGGGCAAGCCTCAGAAAGAGCTTACTCCTATTGAGGAGAAAGCTTTTGAGGAAGCCGACAACCTCATGAGAGGTGCTGTTATCAGCGTTCTTGGCGAGAACATTGTTGACTCGTACCTATCCCTCACTACGGGGAAGGACATGTGGGATGCGCTCGAGGCCAAGTTTGGGGTCTCGAACGCAGGCATTGAATTGTATGTCATGGAGCAATTCTTTGACTACAAGATGACTGATGAGCGCGGCATTGTTGAGCAGGCTCATGAGATACAGTCCATTGCTAAAGAACTCAAGCAGTTCACATGTGTGTTACCGGACAAGTTTATTGCCGGAGGCATCATTGCCAAGCTTCCTCCCTCGTGGAGGAATTTTGCTACCTCTTTGAAGCACAAGAGACAAGAGTTTTCTGTCATTGATCTTATTGGGTCTCTTGATGTCAAAGAGAAGGCGAGAGCAAAAGACACACGTGCTCGAGGTGCCGAGGGAGGTTCCAGTGCCAATGTGGTACAGAACAAAAACTTCCAATCTCACAAGTCCAAGAACAAGAACAAATTTGATGGCAAAGGAAAGTTTGATGGGAAGAACAAACCATCACAGTCTACCAACTTCAAGAAGAAGACTGATAAGAGGAAAGGAGCATGCCATGTATGTGGCGAACCTGGACATTGGGCACCTAGTTGCCCAAACCGCTTTGACAAGCGTCATGGGAAGAGCGGCAAGACCGCAAATGTTGTCATTGGCGATGCTGAGATGAAGGACTCTGGGTATGGTATACTTCCTACTATCCTTTCAGTTTGTCAGTCTCCTAATTGGTGGATTGACACCGGCGCTAATGTACACGTTTGTTCTGATATTTCCATGTTTTCCTCTTATCAGGTCACATGGACTTCCTCCGTGTTGATGGGAAACGGCTCTCATGCTACTGTTCGTGGTGTTGGTACGGTCGATCTGAAGTTCACTTCGGGAAAGACCGTGCGGCTGAAGAACGTGCATCATGTTCCCTCAATCAATAAAAATCTTGTTAGCGGATCTCTTCTATGTCGGGATGGCTACAAGATAGTTTTTGAGTCCAATAAATTTGTAGTGTCCAAGTTTGGAAACTTTGTTGGTAAAGGCTATGAGTGCGGGGGCTTGTTCCACCTATCCTTGTCAGACATTTGTAATAAAGTTGTTAACCATGTTTGCAACGACAGTTTATCAAATGTTTGGCATTCACGACTTTGTCATGTTAATTTTGGTTGTATGACGCGGCTAGCTAAAATGAATTTAATCCCTGAATTCACTATGGTGAAAGGCTCCAAGTGCCAAGTGTGTGTGCAAGCTAAGCAACCTCGCAAGTCTCACACGACTGCAGAGGCAAGAGATTTGGCACCACTAGAGCTTATACATTCAGATCTTTGTGAGATGAATGGTGTCTTGACAAAAGGTGGAAAGAGATACTTCATGACTCTAATTGATGACTCCACTAGATACTGCCATGTGTATCTTCTGAAATCAAAAGATGAGGCTCTGAACTTCTTTAAAATCTATAAAGCCGAAGCGGAAAACCAACTTGATCGAAAGATCAAACATCTTAGGTCTGATCGTGGTGGAGAGTATTTTTCCAACGAGTTTGATTCTTTTTGTGCGGAACATGGTATAATCCATGAGAGGACGCTTCCCTACTCACCTCAGTCAAACGGGGTGGCCGAAAGAAAGAACCGCACTCTAACTGATTTGGTTAACGCCATGTTAGATATGTCGGGTCTTTCTCAGGCATGGTGGGGGGAAGCTATATTGACAGCTTGTCATGTCCTGAACCGAGTTCCCACAAAGAACAAAGAAATTACTCCATTCGAGGAATGGGAGAAGAGAAGGTTAAAACTCTCCTACTTACGGACTTGGGGTTGTTTGGCCAAAGTCAATGTGCCAATTCCCAAGAAGCGCAAACTTGGACCAAAGACTATTGATTGTGTTTTCCTAGGTTATGCTTTCCATAGCATTGGGTACAGATTCTTGATAGTAAAATCTGAGGTACCCGATATGCTTGTTGGCACGATCATGGAGTCAAATGATGTGACTTTCTTTGAGGATATCTTTCCTATGAAGGATATGCCTAACTCATCGAATCAGGAGATGCTCAGTTCATCTAGACAGGAATTAGTTAAAATTCCTGAACCCACCATTCCGTTAGAACACTTCGAAAATCATGTGGAGAATGACGATGAAATTCCTAAAAGGAGCAAAAGACAGAGGACTGCAAAGTCCTTTGGTAATGATTTTATCGTGTATCTTGTGGATGACACTCCTAGTTCTATTTCAGAGGCCTATGCATCTTCGGATGCTGACTATTGGAAGGAAGCCATCCGAAGTGAGATGGATTCCATCTTGGCTAATGGAACTTGGGAGATTGTCAATCGTCCTTATGGGTGTAAACCTGTAGGGTGTAAATGGGTGTTCAAGAAGAAGCTTAGACCTGATGGTACCATTGAAAAGTACAAGGCACGCCTTGTTGCTAAGGGTTATACCCAGAAAGAAGGCGAAGACTTCTTCGATACTTACTCACCTGTGGCCAGATTGACTACCATTCGAGTACTACTTTCCTTGGCTGCCTCACATGGTCTTCTCGTTCATCAAATGGACGTTAAGATGGCTTTCCTAAATGGAGAGTTAGATGAGGAAATCTATATGGATCAGCCGGATGGATTTGTGGTAGATGGTCAAGAAGGAAAGGTGTGCAAGTTGTTGAAGTCTTTGTATGGTCTTAAGCAAGCACCTAAGTAGTGGCATGAAAAGTTTGAGAGAACTTTAACTGCTGTAGGCTTTGTTGTAAACGAGGCTGATAAATGTGTGTACTATCGCCATGGTGGGGGCGAGGGAGTCATCCTATGTCTGTATGTTGATGATATCCTGATATTTGGGACCAATCTTGAAGTCATCAAGGAGGTCAAAGACTTTCTATCTCATTGCTTTGAGATGAAAGATCTAGGAGTGGCTGATGTGATCTTGAACATCAAGCTACTAAAAGATGATAATGGTGGGATAACACTGCTTCAATCTCACTATGTGGAAAAGATCTTGAGTCATTTTGGGTATAGCGACTGCAAATCTTCTCCTACACCATATGATCCTAGCATGTTGGTTCGAAAGAATCAGGGAGATCCTAAGGATGCTAAGGATCAGCTGAGATACTCTCAGATTATTGGCTCGCTTATGTATTTAGCCAGCGCCACGAGGCCTGATATCTCCTTTGCTGTAAGCAAGTTGAGTCAATTTGTGTCAAATCCTGGAGATGTTCATTGGCAGGCCCTTGAAAGGGTTTTGCGCTATTTGAAAGGCACTGCAAGCTATGGAATTCACTACTCTGGGTACCCAAGGGTACTTGAAGGGTATAGTGACTCAAATTGGATTTCTGATGCTGATAAGACAAAGGCCACGAGTGGTTATGTGTTTACACTTGGTGGTGGCGCTGTTTCTTGGAAGTCTTGCAAGCAGACCATCTTAACGAGGTCAACTATGGAAGCAGAACTCATAGCATTAGACACAGCCACTGTTGAAGCAGAGTGGCTTCGAGAGCTCTTGATGGACTTGCCTGTGGTTGAAAAACCAATACCCACAATTCCTATGAACTGTGATAATCAAACTGTGATCATCAAAGTAAACAGTTCTAAGGATAACATGAAGTCATCAAGGCATGTGAAGAGGAGATTAAAATCTGTCAGAAAAATGAGAAACTCCGGAGTTATTGCGTTGGATTACATCCACACATCTAAGAATTTGGCAGATCCCTTCACAAAGGGTCTATCACGAAACGTGATAGATTATGCATCGAAGGAGATGGGTATGAGACCCACAATATGAGTTGTCCACAGTGGTAACCCACTCTATGTGATCGGAGATCCCGTGAATTAGAATTGGGAGACAAGCTGTTGGTCAATTGAGAGGAGAGTATCCCTACTTTGTATAATACCACTCCGTGAAGATGCAGAACTCTCCTAATCTGCAAGGCAGGCTGATTTTATCTTAATGTGTTCTAAGTGGCTTACTTAAGCAGAGATGTTGTCCTGCAGAACATCTTTTGAAGAACACACCTATGTGAGCCTGACTGTTCAACATCGCAGTCTATGAGAATTGGGTGCTCTTTAACAAACTCATGAAAGGCCTCGGAGTATGACGTATAAGCTCCAAACCGCGGGGAAGTCCCACGGCAGCCCAGTATCAGTCAAGGCTTTGTGTAAAACTAGATTCGCAGAAAACTTGCAGTTCAAGGCCTAGTCCACTGTTCAAGTAGCAGTCTAGTGAAGCATAGAGATCTAGGTGGAAGTTCAACTTAACAGTCTCCACTGCAGCACTGGTATATAAACAATGTTTTGGAACCTAAGGCAACTTTATGTGCCTCTAGGATCTGGTGGGGGATTGTTGGAATTTTAGCCCTTTATGGCCCAGCCTATAAATAGTAAATCCAATAATTCCTAAATCCTAGAGGCCCATGTGGCCCATTCATGCATGACAAGGGGTGGGACAAATGTTTAGTCCCACCTTGCTAGTTTGGAAGGAGTTGGACCAACATATAAGGTGAGCTCTCCCCCTTGTGGTAAGAGTGTGTGAGAAGAAGGCTCTCTCACGCGCGCTCCTCCTCCTCCTCCGCCGCCCGCCTCGCCTCGCCACGCCTCGCCTCGTCACGACGCGCGCGCGCGCCGCGGTTTGCGGAATGTGCCTCGGTGCCGAGCCTTTCTTTTTGTCACGCATGACTGGACTACGGAACTGAACGGTCACGTGGAAGCTGAAACGATTTGCCTGAGTGGAAAATGAATACGAGACTGCTCGGTTCGTCTTCTGGCTGTTCGTTTCGCCTCCCGCGCTGCCTGTTCGCCTCCCTCTGTGGCTATAAAAGAGAGGTCGCTCCTCTCTGTGAATACACAACACATAGCCACCACTGCCTACTGCCTCCAAAGCATTGCGCTGCCTCTCAATCTTCTCCATCCCGTCTTGCGGCGTGCACCGCGAGCTGGGACAGTAGGCCTCCGGAACCCCGTCTCTTGCGATCCTGTACGGGAGAGAGGCGATAAGGTTTTTGGGGAGCGCTTTGCGCGACTACTGGCGAGTTCTTCATCACGGACGCTCACGAGGACGACGTCTTCCCCAACGAGGACTTCTTCCCCAACATCGACAACCTTTTCGGTGACATGTCTCTCACTGACGACAACACCAACGGCGGTTCTGCTTCCGCACCGGCTCCGACACCGTATGTCTTCCTGATCTTCGCTTATGTGCTTCAGTTTCTCGGACTAGCAATCGATTTAGATATGCTAGACATGCTCTATTCATATCAATCTCTTGTAAACATGGTTTGTCTGATTTCCATGCTTTCTGCCATATTTTGTTCACTGTTTTCATGGATTAAATCCTTTGGTAAATTGCTGATTTCTCCAACATAGGCATGACGTGGGTCATCAACGCTGCTTGATATCCGCTGCTTAGTTGTAAACTTGCCCTGTGTGGCAATATCAGTCTTGGTCATGTGACCAATTGTAAGACTATTATATTCGATACTGTAATGGATGATGTAACTTTGATATCAGCTCGGTTATGTGGACTCACGACATACTGATCATGGGATTGTGAGTTATATGCATAACGGGAATCCCGGAGTGGTAAACCGGGGTCCCCACAAACCACACAAATCCTGGGTTAACAACCAGGTGTGTAGACCTGAGTAGTCCATGTCCTTAGTGTTTCTAAACAAATTTTATTTAATTCAGAAATGGTGATGAGACTCAAATTGTCCATATCCGGGGACACGGCTAATCGATTAGTTTTACACCCTGCAGGGGTTGTGCACTTTCACCTTAAGACTCATTTTACGCCCATACATAAAATGAGACAAGACTCATTTTACCACCCTCTATCATCACACATGGATGAACCCTTGATGTCTACGCACTTCTATTCTTGTAGACACTTGTTGGGCCTCCAAGTGCAGAGGTTTGTAGAGCAGCAGCAAGTTTCCCTTAAGTGAATCACCCAAGGTTTATCGAACTCAGGGAGGAAGAGGTCAAAGCTATCCCTCTCAAGCAACCCTGCAATTACGATATAGAAAGTCTCTTATGTCCCCAACACACCCAATACACTTGTCAGATGTATAGGTGCACTAGTTCGGCGAAGAGATAGTAAAATACAAGTGGTATGGATGATTATAAGTAGTAAACGTGATCTGGAATAAAAATGGCAGCAAGCAAACATGTAACAAAATAGCAAATAAACGGTGTGCAAAGCTTGGAAACAAGGCCTAGGGATCATACTTTCACTAGTGGACACACTCCCAACAATATAAAATGAATGAACAAATAAATAACTTCCCTCCACTATGGTACTCTGAGTTACTCTCCTATTGAACAACACTAATCATTGTGTAGTGGCTACAGAAGCACCCCTTAAAGTTCATCAAGTACTTGACAAACACCACTTATAGAGATATCCAAATCAAAGCACAACTCAAGATAGATATCATTGCAACTTAGACCAAGTACTAACACGGTGCACACACTGTCAACATTACACCATGAAAGGAGGAATAGATCACTTCAATACTATCATAGTAATAATTATTCTCATAATCCACAAGAGATCACAATCATAGCCTAAACCAAGTACCACCATGATGCAATCACTGTCACCGTTACACCATGGCAGGAGGAATAGATTACTTTAATAATCACCACTAGAGTACACATAATATCTGAATAATAACATCTACTTGTTCAACATGATACAAAGCTCACGATCACATAAAGATCACATCATGGGAGAGAGAGGTGAACCACATAGCTACTGGTAGAGCCCTCAGCCCTGGGGATGAACTACTCCCTCCTCGTCATAGGAGACAGCAAGGTTGATGGAGATGGCGGTGACATCAATGGAGATGGCGAAGACGGCGATGGAGATCGATGGAGATGGCTCCGGGGGCACTTCCCCATCCCGGCAGGGTACCGGAACAGAGACTTCTATCCCCCGATATTCGTTGGCGGCAGCGGCGGAGCTACGGAACTGCTTCTGGAAAATTGCCGAATCCTTTAGGGTTTTCCATCCCGAGACTTCTTATAGGCGAAGGGGCGATGTCAGGAGTGGGGCCAGGCACCCTCACCCTATGCCGGCGCGGCCAGGCCCGTGGCCGCGCAAGCCTGGCATGTGGGGCCCTGGTGGCCCCCCTCCTACTCTCCTTCGGATCTCTAGAAACTTCCGGGTTTAGGAACTTGTTTCGTCCAATTCTGAGAATATTTCTTGTGTATCACTTCTGAAACACAAAAATAGCAGAAAACAGGAAACTGGCACTGTGGCATCTTGTCAATAGGTTAGTTCCAGAAATCGCATAAAAGTGCCACGAAGTGTAACGAAACATAAGGCAAATGGTGTAAAAACAAGCATGGAGCATCAAAAATTATAGATACGTTTGAGACATATCAGCATCCCCAAGCTTAACTCTTGCTCGTCCTCGAGTAGGTAAGTGATAACAAAAGAAATAATTTTTGAGGTGACATGCACCTACACAATCTTGATCATATATGTAAGCATTGTGAGCTGGGATCATAAGAACTTAAAACATGGGCATGAAGATATAATCATGACAATAAGAACTTAGCAACCATGTTATAAACATGCAAATAAACACAAACAAAAGATCATGAAAATGAAACAATGAAAGTCAAACGTGTGTTCAAGTCATAAGGAGAAACATACAAATGGTTTTCATCTTGTCCTTCATAGAGAGCAAAACATAAATGCATAGGACACCTTCAAGTTTAAGAGGGCGACTAGATACAAATAATTTGAGAACAAGTGAAACCATGATCATGAATCAATCAATGAAAATTTTGGGACAATGCACATTATACTCAGAATGACAACTATGCTCTCTTAATGGTGCATAAAGATAGAAGGTGGTGACTCAACATAAAAGTAAAAGAAAGGCCCTTCGCAGAGGGAAGCAGTGATTAAACATGTGCTAGAGCTTTTCATCTGTAAAACAGAGAGATAAAACTTGGGTTTTGAGAGGTGGTTGCTTTTGTCAACGACTAGCAATGGGGTTCTTACTATCTTCCATACAAAAATGAAGCAATTTTTTGAGAGAGAGATAGGCACTTTTTGTGCTCTTTTATAAAGCTTGGCACTCCTCCCCACCTTTTTTTCCTTTCACAAACCATGGCTAACCGATTCCATCGGGTGCCCACCAACATTCACATTCCATGGAGGAGTGCCTTTTTTTTCTTTTTTCTCTTTTTTCTTTTCTTTTTGGAATAAGCAATATGGAAGATAGCAAATCTGACCACTACGTCCCCATGAGCTGAAAACAGTGTCACAAAACGAGAAGTGTTTTGAAGGTTTTTTGAAAGGTAGCACATGAAAATTTACTTGGAATGGCTTGCAAATACCATGCATAGGAATTTATAGTGGACACAATGGCAAACTTGGTTTTTGGGAGTTGGATGCATGAGTAGAGCTCATACTCAGTACAAAGTGAGGGCTAGCAAAAGACTGGGAGCGACCAACTAAGAGAGCAATAACGGCCATAATCATGCAAAGCGACAAAGCAACATTAAAAGAAGCATAAGATGGCATCAAAAGTCAAAAACTAAATGATCATAGAGGCTATAGGCGACTTATTTTGTAGTCAACATGGTGTAAGCATGTGCCAAGTCAACCCAAATAAAGCATCAAGGAGAAAACCAAAATAATGCTTCCAAATGATAAAAACAACGCACGATTTTTTCAAAGGCTCATTAAGCAATCTCAGTCATTTGAGACAAGTCATGATACAGCAAAACCACTAAGCATACTATCAAAAAGACATCAAGCACGATATGCAAAAGCCTCAGCCGCAGTCTACACAAGCTCCTTCTTGTACCACTTTTTTGCATAAAGCTTTTTCTCTTTTCCAACACCATTCAAACTTTTTTATAAATACCTCTTTTGACGAAAACCAATAAAGACCAGAGGCAAAATTACACCTTGATGCAAAGATAAAACAAGATCTGAACAAAAAACAAGGTGAAAACTGCAAGCTAAACCCAGTAGCAAAAAAAGAGAACACTCATTGAAATGATAAGAGTGAAAAACGGAGTGTTCTTGCAAATGAAAAGCGAAGTTCATCTCCCTCCAAAACAATATGATGTGATCTAACTATTTATTGCAGAAATCAAAGCAAAAGAAAACTAAAAACGGAAACAACTGACGCTCCAAGAAAAACGCATAGTGCATGAAGCAATAAAAATATAGTGTTTTGAAAGGTGACCTGATTTTTGCCGATGAAGAAGGGGGTGCCTCGGGGGCATCCCCAAGCTTTAACACTTGTACTTCTTGGATATCTCTTGGGGTGATGCATGGGCAACCCCAAGCTTGAGCTTTTGTCCATTCTTCAACTCATCTCATCATTCTCCAATCCCTACACTTGAAAACTTCCTTCATACAAAACTAAACACAGATCTATTAGCAACATTAGTGTAGGCATAATGATGAATCAACCCTTTTCAGTTCAGATTTCAACACAAAACCACCACATATATAGCATATACTACTGTAGAAACTTCCCCAAAAGTTCCACAATCAAAAGAACTCAAAAAGAAAGCGATAAAGCGGCAAACACAAATATTGGCAGAAATCTGTCAAAACAGAACAGCTGACAAAGGTCGAATTTTTGAGGTGTTTTCTGTTGCTCAAATCAAAAAGTGTTCAACTAATGAAAGTTTTGATATAACCTGGGGCATATGCATAAGAAATAGCAGGTCCAAAAGATATATAGAGAATTTTCATGAATTTTTACGGTGCAGCACCAAAAATTGTTTCAGGACAGCAACATCCCCAAATCTTACCTCACTCAAATTAGAGGCTTCTCTTGGCACAACAACAAAATAAAAAGGATAAGGAGCGGTCATTACAGTAGTAATAACTTCCAAGACTCAAATAAAAGAAAAATTACTGAAAAGAAAACATTGGGTTATCTCCCAAGAGTGCTTTTCTTTAAGGCCTTTGAGCTAGGCGCAGTAATTTGCAAAGATGCTCATGTGGGCGCCATATAAGAGCTTGAGGCAAAGGCGCCATATAGGAACTTAAAGCAATAGAGAGCTTCAAAAAGCAAATGTGAAAGACATTTATATCTGAACCACTTCCTATGAAAAATAGTCTTGTAAAGAGACAAGTCGGAAAAGCACAAAGCAAAAAGCATAGGAAGGCAAAACAAGTACAACTTCAAGAATTGCAACATAAAGAGGGGAAACTCAATATTGTTGAGATCCATCAAACCATGTTTCCCTCTCTCATAATAAATTTCAGTAGCATCATGAATAGAACTAACAATATAACTATCACATAAAACATCCCTATCATGAGCCACATGCATAAAAGGATTAATACTCACCACATGAACAATAGTAGTAGGAGCAGATTCAATAGAATAATTATTCTCATCACCATAATCATCATAAATAGGAGGCATATTGTAATCATAACTAATTTTATCCTCAAAAGTAGGTGAACTGAAAATATTATACTCATCATCATAACCATCATAAACTAGAGGTTTAGTATCATCACAAGCTAGAGAACAACTATTTCGCAAAGCGTATTCTTCAAACATATCATCATAAGAAGGAACATCACATAGGGGAGATAAAATATCATCAGAGCAAACTTTCTCCACTAAAGCTGGGGAACTAAAAATATCATGCTTAACGAAACCAACTTCCCCAAGCTTAGACTTTTCTATAGCATTAGCAACAATGGTGTTCAAAGCATTCATACTAACAACACTATTAGCATGCAAATTAAGCTCCAAAGGCTTTTCAATTTTCTCTTCAAACACTTCATATCTAAACTCAGGAAAAAGACTAAAGAACTCTTTATTTTCCATTAAGCCTAACTAGTGAAAATAAAAACAAGAAACAAAAAGATGTAATTGCAGAATCTAAAGGAAATAACTCTGAGTACTCACACAGGAGGATGCGAGTACCTTTTACCTTACCTCCCCGGCAACAGCGCCAGAAAAAGAGCTTGATGTCTACGCACTCGTCTGTTCTTGTAGATAGTGTTGGGCCTCCACGTGTAGAGGTTTGTAGAGCAGCAACAAGTTTCCCTTAAGTGGATCACCCAAGGTTTATCGAACTCAGGGAGGAAGAGGTCAAAGCTATCCCTCTCAAGCAACCCTGCAATTACGATACAAAAAGTCCCTTGTGTCCCCAACACACCCAATACACTTGTCAGATGTATAGGTGCACTAGTTCGGCGAAGAGATAGTAAAATACAAGTGGTATGGATGATTATAAGTAGTAAACGCGATCTGGAATAAAAATGGCAGCAAGCAAACATGTAACAAAATAGCAAGTAAACGGTGTGCAAAGCTTGGAAACAAGGCCTAGGGATCATACTTTCACTAGTGGACACACTCCCAACAATATAACATGAATGAACAAATAAATAACTTCCCTCCACTATGGTACTCTGAGTTACTCTCCTATTGAACAACACTAATCATTGTGTAGTGGCTACAGAAGCACCCCTTAAAGTTAATCAAGTACTTGACAAACACCACTCATAGAGATATCCAAATCAAAGCACAACTCAAGATAGATATCATTGCAACTTAGACCAAGTACTAACATGGTGCACACACTGTCAACATTACACCATGAAAGGAGGAATAGATCACTTCAATACTATCATAGTAATAATTATTCTCATAATCCACAAGAGATCACAATCATAGCCTAAACCAAGTACCACCATGATGCACGGACTATCACCGTTACACCATGGCAGGAGGAATAGATTACTTTAACTAGCAGAATGCCCGCGCGTTGCTGCGGAACCAATAAAAATAATTAAACAAAATTTATAAAATGAAAATGATTTATTTAAACGGATTGCTCAACTTGAGATGTTCCATCACTCTGCTCTGTTGTAACACATCATTTTCTTGCTGAACTCTAGTACATCTCCGGATACTCTTGCCATGTATAGAATAGAAGATTACCAAGGTTAGAATAGAAGATTACCAAGGTTATTATTAGTACCATTTTCATCCTAAACTCCGCTTTAAAATGATCGAAAGATATAATTCTATAATTTCAATCTCTTACTTTATAGTCAGCCTTACAAGTGTCCTAGGATATTAAGTTTACCTAACATGTATAGTACAAACCTGTGTCTTGTTATAGAAAATAATAGAATACTCAGATATTGATTAAAATATGGCTCTATTTTTTGTTTTCTTTCTTTCCGACGTGTCTCTTTTCTATTTGAATACGGTTTGTTTCTTCTAGTCCATCTTTTGTTTCCACCTATATATAACAAGACACTGGGTTCATCGGCAGTTAATGAGATGGAAAGGCTCAAGTGGCAGTTAAACTTACCTAGCAAATATTATCTATCCACAAAGTTGGCCTTTATGGATTAATGGCACCATGGAAGCATTGCACGGAAGCCTTCAGGCAAAACTGAGGTAGCTCTTATCATGTAATCCACCGTCAAGGCAACGGCCCTCTTCTTCGTGCGCGAAAGAGTTGACCATGAACGGGTTCCTGGTGTTTTGAACACCTCTAGCTAGCGCAGCTTCCTCTCGCTGACCCTACACACATATACCTGACCAACATTAGAGTCCCCGCCATGCCAGCCAGGTTAGGCAGCAAACTGGCCTTGGGCAGCTCGACGAAGCGATGCTCTGGCTGATCGCTGAACGGGTTCGCCATAGCTCACACCGACCTACCATAGCCAGTCGCGGAAGGCCACTACATCATGATTCTGGTTGATCTGCAATCCCGCCTAGCCGGCATCATGGATGGAACCAGCGCACGACTCTGCGGCTCCCCAGTTTCCTACACCCGCCGCGGCTGAGCTGAGCGACCGCGTACCTATCAGGCGGGCCCAAAGGACTTGCTCATCTTCGCGACGTCCATGTTTGGGGTAGGGAGGCGGTCAGGCGGAGCATCTGGCCTCTTGATAATGGCATGGACTGGACACCGGCCAGCTAGTCCCTGAACAACAACTGATCTGGCCCACGTCTATCTGGTGGCATTGTCCTCTTGGTCCCGATGGATATAAATGCCATTTGAAGGTTTCCGTGCAGTGTACCTATTTTTAACTACAAGCGGCAACTGATTCACAACCTTTGACATAGCGTAACGATGTTTGCTTGCAATATAGTAGAGAAAAGAAAATAGAACCCTAACAAAATGGTTGCTTGCTCACCAAAAATACATTCACATACTGCTGCTTTTTACATCCAATCGTGAGTTGTGGTCATCATCTTCACATCTTGATCTCATCCTTTTGGGAAATTCTCTGGCAATGGCTGAGAAGATGGATGGCGCGAAGGCTGCCAGCCTCGCCTTCCGCATCATTACCCTCGCGATGTCGGTGTCTGCCGCCGTCATGATGGCCACCGCGAGCCAGCTGATCATCAACTCGGGCAGGGGCACCATCGTCGACGTCTCCTACACCAACTACAACACTCTGGTGTATGTTTTGTCAAAGATACGTAGCAGTAGCACACTACATATTCCTAGTCGGGCAGCACTGAATTTGCATGGTGATTCGTGCCGTCACAGGTACTTTGTGGTGGGCAGCGTTATCTCGGTCGTCTGCTGCGCACTGGCGCTCTACCTGTTCATGCACAAGGGCGGCTCCTCGACACTGCTGCCCTGGCCATCCTCTTCTAGGCTTCCGGCGCAGCTCTCGCCCCGCGCCGCTGCCTCCTAGACGGCGCGGACATGTTTCGCAAGAGGACGGGCACCGCGGCGGCCATCGGCGTGTGCGCGGCTGCAGCCGTCTCTGTCGTGGCGCTGACCAGGGAAGCGATGGGCACCGCGGCGGCTCTCGGCGTGTGCGCGGCCGCAGCCGTCTCCGTCACGGCGCTGACCAGGGAAGCGTCGGGCACCGCGGCGGCCATCGGCGTGTGCGCGTCCGCAGCCGTCTCCGTCGCCGCACTGACCAGGGAAGCGCCGCTCGAGGAATTCTCTCTCGCTTGGGGCAATGGAGGTGGAGGGTCTAGCGGAGGGGAGGCGCTCTTTTTTTTTACGATGAGGGGAGGCGCTCTGTTGTTACCGGTTCGGTACGTGAGCTGCAAACATATTAAAAAAAATGTTTCGAGAGTGTGAATTGAAAGCATACTTTTGGTGGATTGAAAGCATACTTGCGAGCCACGGACCATACCTCTAGCAATATTATTAGTAGAGATAATCACCACTAGAGTACACATAATATCTGAATAATAACATCTACTTGTTCAACATGATACAAAGCTCATGATCACATAAAGATCACATCATGGGAGATAGAGGTGAACCACATAGCTACCGGTAGAGCCCTCAGCCCCAGGGATGAACTACTCCCTCCTCATCATAGGAGACAGCAAGGTTGATGGAGATGGCGGTGAGGTCGATGGAGACGGTGGAGATGGCGATGGAGATCGATGGAGATGGCTCCGGGGGCACTTCCCCATCCTGGCAGGGTGCCGGAACAGAGACTTCTGTCCCCCGATATTCGTCAGCGGTGGCGGCGGAGCTACGGAACTGCTTCTGGAAAATTGCCGAATCCTTTAGGGTTTTCTGTCCTGAGGCTTCTTATAGGCGAAGGGGCGATGCCAGGAGTGGGGCCAGGCACCCTCACCCTATGCCGGCGTGGCCAGGCCCCTGGCCATGCGAGCCTAGTGTGTGGGGCCCTAGTGGCCCCCCTCCTACTCTCCTTCGAATCTCTGGAAGCTTCCGGGAAAAATAAGACTTCAGGAACTTTTTTCGTCAAATTCCGAGAATATTTCCTGTGTATCACTTCTGAAACACAAAAACAGCAGAAAATAGGGAACTGGCACTGTGGCATCTTGTCAATAGGTTAGTTCCAAAAATCGCATAAAAGTGCCACAAAGTGTAACGAAACATAAGACAAATGGTGTAAAAACAAGCATGGAGCATAAAAAATTATAGATACGTTTGAGACGTATCAACCCTCACAAATTACTCAATCAAGACAGAGCCCATATTGTCATAATGCTGCACTGGAAGTTCACTAAGCAAGGAAGACATGGTAGTCTCTTTGTTCCTGGGTGGCCATCCACAAGTGTACTCCCAGGCGACGACAACCACACAAATCCTGGGTTGAAAGCCAGGTGTGTAGCCCTGGGTAGCCACTCAACATAAACCAAGCAATGCCACTTCCACCCAGGTGTTTCATTGGGGTTGTAGTTAAATTTAAACTAAACAATTACTTTATGAAACAAGCATTGGCATCATTTTCAACATTGATACAACCTAACAGGAGATGGTTCAGGGGTGGCTATAAACTACTAGGTTCTAGCATAGCAACTCTTTTCTTTGAGAATACAACCTATCATGCATACTACAAGTAAAGAAAACACTAATGCATATACTAAAGAAAATGGGTAAAGGGACATGTGTGTCACTTGCCTTTTGTCAGAGGTAAAGCTCTCTTCCTCTTAGCAGTTCAAGCAACTCCCCAAACAAACTATAAGATATAAACAAAACAAAATAAACATACCATTCACAACAACAAACAACACGCAGATAGACAAAAGTAAAGGGTTGGGTTATCCTATTTATTTTGGGTTTATTGCACTTAGAGTTCTAAGATTTGGGGATGATGGCATGAGGCTTGGCTTGCAAGGCTTGGCTTTGATGAATGGGATTATCATATTAATTTAATATTCAAAGATTTGGAGGTACATTGAATTACTCAAATATCACATTTGAAATTTGGATAGTTCAATAAGATGGAACTGGGATAGTATGAGATTTGATTAGGTGAAATGAAAATGATAAATATAGTGGCTTCATGGTTATCAATTATGATTATTAAATTGGTTAACTTGGTTTGCTTTTCAATATATGGCAAAGCCATTATTTTTGGATTTAGTTTGGAATAGATATTTACACTTGGATGAGTGTGACGCCCCACCTTTGGATTAAGGTGGAACACCTGTGTTATGTGCTATTCCCTGGATCAATGATAGCACCACAAAACAAAATATAGTAATCATCACATAATATCAAGATTACACGCAGATCCAGATACATGAGTTCACAAATTATTACAAGTCTTTGGTCTCATAGACTGACAAGGAAAAACAGAGTTCAACTTAAGCACAACGGAAATAGAATAGTAGCGAGCCTCCATCTTCAGCATGCGCCACAGGCAGTCATGTTGGTATGTAGACTCGAGATCCTAACACATCACTCCTCATCAGAAGAACCTGCACATTTGATTATGCAGCCCCAAGTATGGGGGTCAGTACAATGATGTACTGGCACTAGTGGAAAAAGAGGCTTCTATCCGCCACCTTTAGTCCCCAACCTATTTGGGCCAGGACTAAAGGGGGCATTAGTCCCGGTTCGTGCCGCTGGGGCACGGCCAGCACCTAGTCCCGGTTCGTAATGGACCTTTAGTCCCGGTCGTTAACACGGACCGGGACAAAAGGGTTGGCGGGCGGGAGCCCCACGGGCAGCGGCCTTTAGTCCCGGCCCGTGTTAACGACCGGGACTAAAGTGTGACCTTTAATCCCGGTCTTTAACACGGACCGGGACTAAAGGCCTTCGCCTACAAAATTGAGCTTCTCTTCCCCCCAGGCCTGCCAGTACACCAATGGTGGTCGGAAGCTTGGATTTAGTGGAGAGGTCATGCCCGATTTTTTTATCAAAATAATCCAAGATTTTGAGTTATTTCATCTATCTAATTGGTTCAAAAGGTTAGCAACTTTACTCTCTCATCTTTAATTGCTAATTTAGCTTATATAATGCTCTAGATGTGGTGAGATTTGTGGCTATAAATTGGGAGTAATTATAGGAGTTTATTTGATTTATATAGCATTTGAGCTTAAATTAATTCCTTAGTTTGCACATGTGTAGAGGTGGTGTACTTGTATGTTGACCAAAATGAGTATTAAGTAGAAATTTGTCATGCACATATATAGCTTTTTTTATGCTCAAAAAATAGAGGGATTTGTGGAGTAATTAATGTTATAAAGTAATGTGGGAGTAATTGTGAGCTTATGTGATTTACAATAATAATTTTTGAGCAGATGAACCGGCAATGGATGTACGGTAGCCGAGTCTCAAGCGAGTTTATTAAGGGCTTGCAGGATTTTCTCCATGTGGCTGATGCGAACAAGCGGAATGGTTTTGTTGTCTGTCCATGTAGTGTGTGTAAGAATCTGAAGAATTACTCTTCATCAAGAACCCTTCACGTGCATCTGCTTCAGCATGGTTTTATGCCCAGCTACAATTGTTGGACCAAGCATGGAGAAAGAGGTATTACAATGGAAGACAATGAAGAAGAGGATGATGATAACTATCCTGGTTTCCCTGAATATGGTGATACTTTCATGGGAGAAGCTGAAGGGGGAGCTGAACGGGGAGCTGAAGGGGAAGCTGAAGGAGAGACACATGATGAGGCCCCTGATGATCTCGGTCGGACCATTGCTGATGCACGGAGAGAATGCGAAACTAATAAGGAGAGGGAGAAGTTGGATCGCATGTTAGAGGATCACAAAAAGTCCTTATACCCAAACTGCCAAAATAGTCTGAAAAAGCTGGGCAGCACACTTGAATTGTTGAAATGGAAGGCAGAGGAAGGTCTATCTGACTCTGGATTTGAAAAGTTGCTGAAAATGATGAGGAATATGCTTCCAAAGGATAATGAATTGCCCACCAGTACGTACGAAGCCAAGAAGATTGTCTGCCCTCTAGGTTTAGAGGTTCAGAAGATACATGCATGTCCTAATGACTGCATCCTCTATCGTGGTGACTATGAGAATTTGACTGAATGTCCGATATGCACTGCATTGCGGTATAAGATCAGAGGAGATGACTCTGGTGATGTTGAGGGCGAGCCCCCCAGAAAGAGGGTTCCTGCCAAGGTGATGTGGTATGCTCCTATAGTACCACGGTTGAAACGTTTGTTTCGGTGCAAAGAGCATGCCAAGTTATTACGATGGCACAAAGAGGACCGTTTGTCAGACGGGATGTTGAGACACCCTGCTGATGGGTCACAATGGAGAAAGATCGACAATAAGTTTAAAGATTTTGCAGGTGACGCAAGGAACATACGGTTTGGTCTAAGTACAGATGGATTCAATCCTTTTGGGGAGCAGAGCTCCAGTCATAGCACCTGGTCCGTGACTCTATGCATCTATAACCTTCCTCCATGGTTGTGCATGAAGCGGAAGTTCATTATGATGCCAGTGCTCATCCAAGGTCCGAAGCAACCCGGCAACGATATTGATGTGTACCTAAGGCCATTAGTTGATGAACTTTTACAGCTGTGGGCCAAACCAGGCGTACGTGTGTGGGATGAGCACAAACAAGAGGAATTTGACTTACGAGCATTGCTGTTCGTTACAATCAATGATTGGCCTGCTCTTAGTAACATTTCAGGACAGACAAACAAGGGATACAAGGCATGCACACACTGTTTACAAGAGACTGAAAGTATATATTTAGCTAATTGTAAGAAGAATGTGTACATATCGCACCGTCGATTTCTTAGCAAAATTCATGCCGTAAGAAAAAAAGGCAAGCATTTCAACGGTAAGGCAGATCACCGGGACCCACCTAAGGAAAATACTGGTGATGATGTATTCGATATGGTCAAAGATATAGAAGTAATCTTTGGAAAGGGTCCTGGCGGACAATCTGTTCCGCATGACGCAGACGGACACGCACCCATGTGGAAGAAGAAATCTATATTTTGGGAGCTTGAGTATTGGAAATTTCTAGAAGTTCGCTCTGCAATCGACGTGATGCATGTGACAAAGAATCTTTGCGTGAAGCTGCTAGGCTTCTTGGGTGTGTATGGGAAGACAAAAGATACAAAGGAAGCTCGACAGGACCTGCAACGTGTGAAAGACCCAGAAGACCGACATCCGGAACTGTTTCAAGGTCGCTGTAGCTACGCTCTTACTAAAGAAGAGAAGATCACCTTTTTTGAATGCCTGAACAGTATCAAGGTCCCAGCTGGATTCTCATCGAATATAAAGGGAATAATAAATATGGCAGAGAAAAAGTTCCAGAACCTAAAGTCTCATGACTGCCACGTGATTATGACGCAATTGCTTCCAGTAGCATTGAGGGGGCTTCTACCGGAAAATGTTCGACTAGCAATTGTGAAGCTATGTGCATTCCTCAATGCAATATCTCAGAAGGTAATTAATCCAGAAGATCTACCACGGTTACAAAATGATGTGGCCCAATGTCTTGTAAGCTTCGAGCTGGTGTTCCCACCATCATTCTTCAATATTATGACGCACCTCCTTGTTCACCTAGTCAAAGAGATTTCCATTCTCGGCCCTGTATTTCTACACAATATGTTCCCCTTTGAGAGGTTCATGGGAGTCTTAAAGAAATATGTTCATAACCGTGCTAGGCCAGAAGGAAGCATCGTCAAGGGATATGGAACAGAGGAGGTCATTGAGTTTTGTGCTGACTTTGTTCCCGACCTTAAGCCGATTGGTCTTCCTCAATCGCGTCATGAGGGGAGACTTAGTGGAAAAGGCACGATCGGAAAGAAACCAATGATATGTAGGGATGGTCATTCGTTGACTCAAGCACACTACACAGTTCTACAAAATTCCCTCTTGGTGGCTCCGTACAGTGAGGAATACAAGAATATTGTACGCCAAGCAAACCCAGGGGAGCCTGAGTCCTTTGTTTTACAGCTCCACATGGCAACTTTCGGCGTTTGGTTGCAAAGACGTCTCATGAATGACACTGTTGTTGAAGAGCAGTTGTACTTGCTGGCCAAATTACCATCTTCGACTATATTGACTTTCCAAGGGTACGAGATAAATGCGAATACATTTTACACGGTCGCCCAAGATAAAAAAAGCACCAACCAAAACAGTGGTGTCCGCTTTGATGCAGTAACTGGCAAAGGGCGAACGGACACATATTATGGTTACATAGAAGAGATATGGGAGCTTGATTATGGACCTAACTTTAAGGTTCCTTTGTTTCGGTGCAAATGGGTGAAGATGACAGGAGGCGGGGTAAAGTTGGACGAGCAGTACGGAATGACAACGGTGGATCTCAACAATCTAGGGTACCTTGATGAACCATTCGTCCTAGCCAAAGATGTGGCTCAGGTTTTCTATGTGAAGGACATGAGTAGCAAACCAAGAAAAAGAACCAAAGCGAATACATCATGTGATGAACCAAAGCGCCACATAGTTCTTTCAGGGAAAAGAACCATCGTGGGAGTGGAGGACAAGACAGACATGTCACAAGATTATAATCAGTTTGGTGAAATTCCGCCCTTCAGAGTGAACACTGACACAAGCCTCAAGTTAAATAATGAAGATTCTCCATGGTTACGCCACAATCGTAAGCAAGGGACACTAGCGAAGAAATGATGTGTAATCATGTATAATAATGTATTGTTCTAATCATGTATTGTTCTAATCATGTATTGTTCTAATCATGTATTAAACATTTTATGTAATGTATTGTTCTAATCATGTATCACGATAACACTCACGAGAGGCGGGGAAACGATTGAACTGGAATTAAAGTACATGGTCAGATTAAGTCACAATCGACCGAACTTGTTTTCGAATGTTGGAGTGATTCAGTCATAGTCATGCCTAGCCCTATAAACGTCGCCACTGTAGTCGTCGTAGTCGCCGACATCGTCGTCGCTGGCATCGGGGTCACGGTAGTCAAACCTCAGCCGGTGAGCACGTGTGGGCTGAGACTGAGGGTAGCGCAGGCGGGGGCCACGGTAGGCCATGACGCTCTGGAGAGTCCGGCCGCGCCACCACAGCCGACGGCCGGCCTCGTTGAAGTTCGAACGAGGCGGGCCGTCCTCCTCGTGCCTGGCAAGCGCACTCTCACGCCGATTGATGAAGAAGGCGTCCCTAGTCGGGCTGTAGTCGGGATGCCACTGGGGATTCCTCCGCTGCTCCGGTGTGAGCTCGAAGTAGTAGTGATTCGTGATAGCCATCTGGCGCGCCACACCTAGAGGGACAGGAGGGACCGGTACGCCTCCGACGCTCAGCATCCAACCGGTGGGGACGCGGTAGCCCGGCGGGCAGGGGTAGTTTGAGGCGCAAAGCGCCTCTGCCTCCTGGGGGGTTAGAGATACGATGGAAGCCATGGAAGAGAGTTATGAGGTTTGCAGATATGAGTCTAGATATGATATGTAAATGGAGGCCAAGCCTACATATATATAGTGAAAAATGGCGGGAAGACGGAGGCGGGAAGCGGTGGAAAGCGCGGGAAGAAAATAAGCAGGAACGCAGTGGCGCGGGAAACCTTTAGTCCCGGCTGGTGGGTGCAACCGAGACTAAAACTGTCGGTGGGATAAGGACGTGTGGGTAACCTTTAGTCCCGGCTGGTGGGTGCAACCGAGACTAAAACTGTCGGTGGGATAAGGACGTGTGGGTAACCTTTAGTCCCGGCTGGTGGGTGCAACCGAGACTAAAACTGTCGGTGGGATAAGGACGTGTGGGTAACCTTCTGGTGGGTGCAACCGAGACTAAAACTGTCGGTGGGATAAGGACGTGTGGGTAACCTTTAGTCCCGGCTGGTGGGTGCAACCGAGACTAAAGCTGTTGGCAGGATAAGGATGTGTGGGTGGATGAACTGCTCGATGAGATAAAGCATGTAGCGCACGACGCCCCTGTCGGAGGAACAAGACAAAAGTAGAAGCGGCGCCGTGCCTATAAAAGGAGCATCGATACGCCATGGCAAGCACAACTCGAAGGCAGGGAGAGTTTCATCCCCATGGATGGAGGAAAGGGTTGGGAAATCTCCCGTGGCGGAGTTTCTCGAAGATGTCGTTGGTGCTCACGCCCTACGGCATCTTCGGAAGCTCCGCCTCGGAAAAATTTCCCTGCAAGCACGTGAAAGACTCCATCTCCTCTAATAGTTATGGAGGAAAGGGTTGGGAAATCTCCCGTGGCGGAGTTTCTCGAAGATGTCGTTGGTGCTCACGCCCTACGGCATCTTCGGAAGCTCCGCCTCAGAAAAATTTCCCTGCAAGCCCGTGAAAGACTCCATCTTCGGAAGCTCCGCCTCGGTTGTATTTTAATTGAAAATGGCAAAATAGTTAATTGTTTAAATAGTTAGATTAATTAATTGATTTTGAAAATAGTTTTAAATTATTTATTCAATTTCAAACACTTTTCATATTCAAAGTTTTGTCAGATTCTAAAATATTGAAAAAGAATATTAATCAATATAGTTTTAATTGAAAATGGCAAAATAGTTAATTGTTTAAATAGTTAGATTAATTGATTGATTTTGAAAATAGTTTTGAATTAGTTATTCAATTTCAAACACTTTTCATATTCAAAGTTTTGTCAGATTCTAAAATATTGAAAAAGAATATTAATCAATATAGTTTTAATTGAAAATGGCAAAATAGTTAATTGTTTAAATAGTTAGATTAATTGATTTTGAAAATACAAAATAGCTTTGAATTAGTTATTAAATTTCAAACACTTTTCATATTCAAAGTTTTGTCAGATTCTAAAATATATAGAAGTTATTCAAATTGAAATTCAAATTTCATATTCAAATGAAATCTGAAAAAATATAAGGCCTTGGCGCGCATTTATTTTACCTTTAGTCCCGGTTGTTTCCACCAACCGGGACTAAAGGTCTGGGAATCGGGCGCGAACCGTCGAAAAGTCTTTAGTCGCGGTTGAGTCCACCAACCGGGACTAAAGCCACTTTAGTCCCGGCTGGTAGCTTCAACCGGGACTAAAGACCCCCCTTTAGTCCCGGTTGAAGCTACCAGCCGGGACTAAAGGTGGGGGGGTATATAAGCCCCGCGCCGCCCTCTCCTTCCCCAGCACTTAGCAGTTTCCGGCGCGCGAGGAGTCGAATCGCCGAGCGTTGCGGTCGCCCAAATTCTCGAGCGCCGCCGCCGCCGGAGCCACTGCCGCCACCCCTGCAGCGCCGCCGCCGGAGCCGCTGCCGCCGCCACCCCTGCAGCGCCGCCGCCGGAGCCGCTGCCGCCGCCACCCCTGCAGCGCCGCCGCCGCACTGGACCCCCTGCAGCGCCGCCGCCCGACCACCCCCCGGCCAGTAGCGCCGCCGCCCGACCACCCCCGGCCAGTAGCGCCGCCGCCCGATCGACCACACCCCCGGCCTCCGCCCGGCCACGCCCGGCCTGCTGCAACGCCGACGCCCGGCCACCCCTTGCAGGTTTCTAAGTTTTTTTTTGTTAAATTTTTGTTTAATTAGAAATAATTAGAAATAGTTAGAAATTTATTTGTTAGGGTTAGAAATAGTTAATAGTTAGAAAATAATTAGAAATAGTTAATAGTTAGAAATGTTAGAAATAGTTAATAGTTAGAAATGTTAGAACTAGTTAATAGTTAGAAATGTTAGAAATAGAAATAATTAGAAATGTTAGAAATAGGAATATTGTTAGTAATAGACTTACAAAATAGAGTTAATAATATTACTAAAATATGTGTACAAAAAGGGGGCGTTGGCCGAGCGCCGACGCGGTGGGGTTTTTTTTGGTTATTGCTCAAATATGTGTACTAAAAGGGGGCGTTGGCCGGGCGCCGACGCGGTGAGGGGGTCTTCCCCCCCACCGCGTCGGCGCTCGGCCAACGCCCCCTTTTTTTTGGTTATTGCTCAAATATGTGTACTAAAAGGGGGCGTTGGCCGGGCGCGGACGCGGTGAGGGGGTCTTCCCCCCACCGCGTCGGCGCTCGGCCAACGCCCCCTTTTTTTTTGGTTATTGCTCAAATATGTGTACTAAAAGGGGGCGTTGGCCGGGCGCCGATGCGGTGAGGGGGTCTTCCCCCCCACCGCGTCGGCGCTCGGCCAACGCCCCCTTTTTTTTGGTTATTGCTCAAATATGTGTACTAAAAGGGGGCGTTGGCCGGGCGCGGACGCGGTGAGGGGGTCTTCCCCCCACCGCGTCGGCGCTCGGCCAACGCCCCCTTTTTTTTGGTTATTGCTCAAATATGTGTACTAAAAGGGGGCGTTGGCCGGGCGCGGACGCGGTGGGGGGAAGACCCCCCCCCCCCACCGCGTCGGCGCTCGGCCAACGCCCCCTTTTTTTTGGTTATTGATCAAATACTAACTTGTTTTACCTGTCTTTAGAAGAGACATGGACGGTGAAAATGACCCACGCCACCCTGAAGAATTCTTATATGGCATGATACGTGAGAATGTCGGCCGAGCAGAAGTCCGCCAAGAAGGTGCCGGAGAAGCTGAACTTGAAGATGATGTTTCATCGTTTCTTAACCTTTCCGGTGACGGAATGGAGATAGACACGTTTGACGATGAAGGGCAAACAAACACCGATGCCGAACGACAATTGCAAACAAACGCCGATGGCGAGGTATATAGATTAGGTTTTGGTGATACGAAGGGAATATGCATATTTGTATTAATGACTTTTTCTTTTTTCAGCCCTCCGGATCGAGCAAATCATATTCTAAACGAGGTCCGAGCCAAAAGTTGAGTGCGAATCAGAAGCTGACCATCGATTTAGTATCTCCAGCTGGCAAACCGTTGGAGCCAAAACAGCACGCAACAAAATTTATAAATCAATGCGGAGTGATTGTTAGGGACATGATCCCGATCACGGTTCAAGAATGGCACGAGCCAAAGAAGGCACGTCTTGGAGCTACTTTTGTGAACAAAAGATCCAAGAAAGACCTTTGGAGGAAGCTCATGGAAAATTTCATTCTACCTCTGGAGTACTGCAAGAAGGATGATGATGGAAATGAAATTCCGGGTGGACGTGAAAGGAGAAGGAGAGTTAAACATTACGCTCTCAAGAAGATGGCTGAAGCATTCCGGGGCTTCAAGAAAATGTTATACGCAAAGTATATCGCGAAAAAGAAAACTCCAGTGTTCGAAGGAGCATACGAGAAGTTGAGACAACAGTGGCCTGAATTTGTGGCATTCAAGACATCTGAGAGAGCCAAGGAAATGTCCGAAAAAAATAAGAAAAATGCTGAAAAGAAGGAACATCACCATGTTTTGGGGCCAGGCGGCTACGTGAGAGCAGTGCCCAAGTGGGAATCTATGGAGAATGAATTGAGGAACAAAGGAATCACTCCTGGTACAGAGGGATGGCCCGAAAGGGCCAAGCACTGGTGGTACGGACATGGAGGATCGTTAGACCTGGCAACAGGGGAGTGTGTTCATCGGAAACAAACCTTTACTCCCACAGCAAAACTTGTTAAGGCAATGGAGGATGCTCAAGCGGGATTGATCCGTGTCGACCGAGAGAACGACGAGCTGACACACGCCCTCGGGAATCTAGAACACACCGGACGAACAAGAGGCAAAGGCGCCAGTGTTCCATGGAAGGATGGGTTTTCTCAGCACGAAGATCCGTACGGTTACAAAAGCCGTAAGAGAAAGAAGGATCGGGAAGCAGATCGGATCGGCAAGGTAGAACGTGAATTAGCCGACATGAAGAGTATGATACATCAACTTAGCCAGGGAGGCGGATCTCGGCTGCAGGAAGAGCCAGCATTGGATCTTAATAGTCAGCGGAGAAGCAGCGTGGCTTCCACGGAGGTCCCAGCTGATGAGCATGAAGCACCGGGGTCTCGCTACCCCGTGGATGATGTTAGGGAGATGACAAATTGTGAGCTACATCAGCCAATGAAGAACGTGACCATCAAGGTGGCGAGCGGCGATGCTTTACCTTGTCTACCTGAAGCACTCCACCATGGGAACCCGATACCGGCTGGCTATGCTCGTGTCTCGGTGCTTGACATAGTCAGCTCGTTCGAGGACCTAGATCTTGATTTTGCTACACCTGAAGGGGATCGGAGACTTGGAGATGTCAAGCGCCAAATCGTTTTATGGCAAAAGAAATACATCAAGTTTCCAGGATCAGCGCCAAGGCCACCGACTCCGAGGAATCCAAGTCCACCCTCCCCCGGTGAACGTCGTCCACCTACGCCGCCCCCGAGTCCACCTCGGGCGCCGCGTCAGCCGACGCCACCCCCGAGTCCACCTCCAGCGCGTCAGCCAACGCCGTCCCCCAGTGCACCTCCCGCGCGTCAGCCAACGCCGTCCCCCAGTGCACCTCCCGCGTGTCAGCCAACGCCGTCCCCCAGTGCACCTCCCGCGCGTCAGCCAACGCCGTCCCCCAGTGCACCTCCAGCGCGTCAGGCGAAGCCTCCCCCCAATACTACTCAGACGGGGAAAAAGCGGAGTAGGTCTGCTATGGTTAGTACTACTGATAAGGTAGTATATAAGACCACGAAGATACCAGAGCCATCGCTAAAGCCTCTTCCCAAGAGAGCTTATGACCGGACTACCGAGGAAAATGAGGCGATAGTACGCGCCGAAGTGAAGGCATTTCTTGCACCAAAAGTGCCTGAGCCCAAGCCGACATACACGCAGAAACAAAAGGACTGGGCTTATGCTATGCTTACTGCAGAGCCCCAATATAAGATGAATCTACCATCAGACTATAAACGCGAAATTGAAAGGCAAAGTGACTTGGCCAAGGCAAAAAGAAGCGGGAAACAAATTCCCCAGCTTGGAGAACAGAAGAATCAATCGGTCGCCCCGCTCATAGTCGGCCCCCTCGATATCGATACGTCCTTCAGAGCCGATTTGGAAGAGGACCGATTGTTATTGGACCCCAGAGTAGTAGCAGCTGCACAACTATTGGGTTTAACTGTAAGGGAGGCAAAACAGAACGCGGCCCTCTTGAATGTGCCTCTTCTACTTATGTTAGGCCTTGAAGAAGCGCCACTGGGAGAGGTAGTAGAGCAATATGTACTGGGGGGGCCTCTGATCAAGCCTGAGGATGAACGCGGTCTATCAACACATATGCGAAATCTGCTCGGCTGGTACAAGGTGCATATACAAAATAAGGACTTCAAACCTTGGATCCTCTTGGACGTTAGAGAGGAGCATTACTTCAAAAGATACATGATACATATTCCAATGGACGAATTGTTTCACATATTCAATCAGCGCGATCTCGACAAGTCTACCATCAGTTGCTATTGTCTGTAAGTGATTTATATTCAAGTATCTAGCTAAGCTCGTTCATTGCCTATATATCTTCATTAACTATATGATTTTTGTATGCTATTATGCAGATTTAAGATGTTTGAATGCAAACAAAAGGGAATCCATGACGTTGGGTTCATTGACCCATATATCATTAATGAAAGGATGTTAAAAGATTTCCCCAGAGACGTGGAGAGGGACCTCTTCAGATTTTTTTTGAAGCAAAGTCTTAAAAGAGAACTTCTCTTTCCTTACAACTTCAAGTGAGTGTTTCTATCTTCTAGACATTCATTTTTGCTTACTCGATGTTAAGTGTAATTGATGAGTTATGCATGCGTGTCTGCAGTTTCCACTGGATTCTGCTAAAGATTCAATTGGACACATCAACTGTTTATATCTTGGACTCATTGGATAAGCCCGATGTCCTGTTTAGCGACATGAAAGAAATGCTGCAAAAGTAATTTCAATCATTACCCGACTATATCAGCTCCTTCATTAATTTGCTGATATGAAGTATTTTAATAACTCATTTGCTCATTTCTTTGCCCTGTAGAGTTTGGACACGTTTCAGAAGGTCGGTAACAGGTGAATTCAAAGAACATCTAACTTTTAAAAAGAAAAAGGGTTTGACGCAACAACCGGGGACCAAATCTCTGTGGATTCTACGTCTGCGAGTTCATCCGGTGGTATACCAGTGAGCGGAGAGCACATTCCACGGACTTTGATGTACGTAAATAATATTCACAGTTTTCTTTTATTATAATCAATTGTGTTGAGTTCATCCAACTTATATATATCCATATCGATCTTCTTAAAGTTGTATGTGATGCGGGAGAAGCTCGTACCAACCCAGCGCCTAAAAGCAATTCAAGAGGAGCTGGCAGGATTCATCATGAGGGAGGTCCTCGATCCGAAAGGAGAACACTAATGTGGAGGACGAAGAACGCTATT